>LOJH01009682.1:5976-27721 GCA_001685095.1 Ellobius talpinus
TGGATGGATGGATGGATGGATGGATAGATAGATAGATAGATGATAGATAAATGAAAACAGACCAACCACCCCTCATTCTTCAGACTAACATTCTCAAGGGCTTTATCAAGCACCAAAAGTTGGTCTCAGCATTCTTCACTACATATATATATATATATATATAATATAGAATAATTGTTTTGCAAAAAATTTTGAGAATTCATATGTGAGAGCCAATACAAATTATGTAAACCATGGAAGGACAGTCATACATAGTCTCTACCATCAGTGGTTAATCTCTAGGGAATTTTAAACTTTACCTGGAAAATTTAACTTCCCTTTATTATATTTTCCTTAGACTATGATTAAAATGATCAGCCATTTCTACAACATATGCAAATGACCAATATAGAGAAAGAATATGTGATTTTAAATTATGCAATCTACTATCAACATGTAATGTAATAGCTACCTATATGTAAACCCCATTGACAGTCTATAGCTGACCTTGAGGAATTTCTTCTGATTCACCAATCTTAATCATATTACTAGGATGCTATCTTTACAGGGATTACCCATCAGTATATGAATTTCAACCTCATTTTGGAATCATTAGGTTTTATGTGATTTACTATGCATGATGAGAACCAGAAAGCTGAGTATCATTTTTCCTTAGCAACTTCAGCATATTGAAATTTGTCTGTGTCTCACACAGAGCGAGCACTTCTTGGCTTTGTGCCAACGTGCTTATTGACCGAATGTTGAATAACCCCCAGTAGATTTCTCTAAATTAACTACCGTAATCAAAGCACAAATGCTAGATAACAAAAATTGTGAGAACTAAAAACTTCAAAACCAAAAACATTCTGGAAGTAAGAGAAAGCATGTAAAACTGAAACTAACGTCATCCTCCCTAACAGGACCAATATGCCTTTCACGGGATTATAGTTACATTTCTTTGTTGTTCCCTCAAATTGTATATTATAAAGATGTTGGCTCTCAATAGCTCATTTAGATTCCCAGCAAATAATAGGAGTCACACAACACACAAATGCATGCACACACATACAAACACTAGTTTAAATCCCTCCTTTGACTTTAAGTCAGAGTTAAATTGAGAAAAGTTGAAAAGAAATGCCGTACTGTGTAAGCTGATCTATGCTCTAGGGTGCTTGTTTCACACAGATACGTTTCTGGCTACAGTGGCAAATAAAACTCATGAAATTCATTTAAAATTCAGCTAAAAACTACAAGGAACATTTCATTTACCCTCTGAAAGAAAAAAAAATTCTCTGGAGGTTTGTTTTTACAGTCTACATTAATCCAAGTCATATGCACAGATGAATGAAGCTCCCAGAATTACCGAAGATTTCAGTGAGGTCCTTGTGCTTTCTCTACAGGTTAAAGGTGATTTACAGCCATCTTTAGGCAGCATTTTGTTGTGCCTTATCTCAATGTTCTCAGTTAAACAAAAGGAGAAGCAGAGTTCTCATGCCTAAGTCTCCTTAGCCCTAACCTAGGGTGGATGTATGCATTCAAGGTATCAATTCCTGCCCATGGTTGCATAATCCTCACCAGATACCTCCAAACTAGCACCCTTGCTTCGTAGCCCTTCACTCTAGGAGCCTTTGTATTCTCATAGCTACAAAGCCGACTCCTCAATTTCTGAGTAGGACTTCACTGGTTCAGCTTTGAACTCTTCCCGTGATGCGCAATAGGAATCTGATTAAATAGCCTGCAGCTTGATTCATTGCTTCCCCAGTTCACTGCTGCTTGTCCCGTGATTCGTCTAGCATTAAAGGCACTGCTGCCTTTCCAGGCAGGTGAGAGGTAGCATCCCTGACCAGTCATTGTTCTTTCCTCAGCCCCATGTCCAGTAGCTGCCTGGTGGCATTTATCTGCATCCATGTAGTCGCTAGTGTCATTCATGCGGTCAAAAATCACTTGAGCATCTTTCTATTCTTCTACCATGTGTTCAGAATGTGAAAAGGTATCCGTTTCAAGAAACTCATACCTAATATGAGAGAAAAAGATGAAATAAACTGTCGTTTCACCATGATAAGTGTTAACTGTATATCTGTGTGGGCTTTTGGAGAGTGGGAAAGGCCGTGGAAGCCTTCCAGGAAAAGCAGGTTGATAAACTCTCTGTGAGGATGAAGATGAGTTATAGTGGAACAAGCAGGGGAAACCCTTCCTGGAGGCAGAAGTAAAACATGCCGGTGGCCAGAGGTGTTACCAAGCAATTCCTTTTCAAGGAGGGCACAAATTGAGGAGAATTGGGAAAAGAGCGAAAGAGGCACATTTATGGTGAGCCTTTTATAGCATGCCAGGGCTGCCGCTCTACATTCATAGAGCACCGTTGTTACTTTCCTTCCATACACAGCTGTGTTCTTGCTAATACTACTGTGCAAAAGCTCGCGACTGTACTCTTGCTTTGCTGCCTCTGTCTTTGCTTTTTCTCCCTTGGGTTGCGGTCAATGGAAGCTTCCCCGGTTAGTTTAGAACCTGTCTTTCTCTTCCTAATTCTTCCTGTGTTACTTAGCAGATGACTCTCATTTCCTGCAGCCTTCACTCCTCCACTTCTGCCATACACAGAGTGTCCCCCTATGAATTGTGAACTCAGTCACTGAAGTCAGTCTATGTACCATGCACCTGAGTAGACGGCACACGCGCCCTTCTCGGTGAGCCGCTGCATAGCTGTTGTGTGGAGTCAAAGGGGCACAGCTTAGAGTCTTACCACATTTCTTCACTGCTTTTATGTACATTGACATAACCATACTGCTGTAACAGGCGCTGGCTTTGCTGTCACTGCCAGCGAATGTTCCTCACAGCCCAGTGGCTTGCTACATATGCGGCTGCTACAAATCAGCAGTGCTTCCCAAACAGACTAGCACGGCTGTGTACAAACCTCAGTGCGCAATGTTGGTGTTTTCTGCAGAGAATGAAAGGCTTCACTCCTCCCTGGGGAGAGAGCAAGCCTAGCAAGTGTTGGCACAGGGCCCCTTGCCAGCCATTCCGATTTCCAGGGCTCTACACCTCATTTCACTGGCAGGTAGAGCAAGTAGGAATTTAAACTAAGAAACAGTGCTGGGTTTTGAGTCCCAGTTCTGCTACCTGGTGATTATGAGCCGCGTTTTGGAGCTTGTTTTTGGCTTTTGTGGAGCTGGTAATAATCTGAATTGTGAAATCCTCAAGGATGCGATTGTTTCACGGGAGTTTGCAGGGCAGCATACCAGGTAGCTCAGTGGCATGTGACACAAATTCATTCTGGTATGTTCTTTTCTTCCTACTAGGCAAAGAAGATGTCATAGGAAGCACATTTCATAGTGCTCAGAATGGGTGGGATGAATGCTGGGCCTTAGGGGGTAGGATCTCGGCAACGCAGGGCACTGTATACCACTCCAAAGCTGTAGCATGATCCTGAAGGTTGTTGGCCACTTTGCCAGTAAATCTTCATGCACTCGGGTCTCTGCTAGTAAGTCTGTGGCTTTGTACTCCTTCCTCCACCTTCATAATCACACACGTGGGGGTCAAATGTTTGAGCCCAAGTCAGGAACTATTCTGTGCCAGATGCATTCAGTAGAAGAGGGCATTGACTCTCATGGAGATTTGCTCAGAAATGCAGACGTTGCTGTGGGGTGTTGCCTGCATTGATCTCGGTGAGGTGTACTTGCTGCATGGATGCATATTTAAAGCCTGAAATGCCTAGAAGATCTTTCAGAGAAAACAGTAGTACCAGGGTTAAAATCAGGCCTTCAGTTAAGCTTTATTTTATTGTCTCATTCCCATGGCTGTACTTTTTTGGAATTTGTAGGCTTCTGTTGCAAGCTGAGAGTATTCTGGGTGAGCAGCAAGGCAGCATGTATGGGTTCTGGTTCCGACTCACTCTGCTCTTATAGATGCAAGAAACAAAAAGGTGAAAGACATGCTATGTATCCAAACGTTGGTGGAAGTGGAAGCTAAGTTCTTATTATTAGAACAAGTGAGATCTCCAGAAAGTTCCATACATGACCAGGTTACTTTAGCTTCTTTCAAAACAGTATGCATCAGATTGTTAACCCCTGAACTCAGCTTCTGTCTTTTGGGGGAGACTTGCTAACTATGTGAATGTTGTAACTTATGATCCATAAAGTATCCCACATTAGACCTTATGTTGGAAACATTGTTTTCCAAATTTAACTTTTTATTGATTCTTTGTGGATTTCACATCATGGATCTTGATCCCACTCATCTCCCATCTCCTCCTCATTCACCCTCTACCCTTACAACCTCCTCCATAAATAAAAGAAGATAAAATGTAAAGAAAAAGAAAAATCTCGTGGAAACTGTAGTGTGACACAGTGAGTCACGCAGTCCTTCATTGAATATAATGTTACCCGCAAGTGTTCATTGCATTGAGTTGTTGGTCTGGTTTGAGGTCTTTGGTTTTGGTGACATCATCAATACTGGGCCCCCACTGGGGCTCCTCTTGTAATCCTGTCATTGTCACTGTCAGAAATACTTTATAGAAAACCCACACCATAGAGAAACTAGCTTCCCTTATGAATTGAAAGTTTTTCCAAGAGTTTAAAAAGAAAGTTCCCTGCTCCCAAGGGGAGGTGTGTTAAGTTACCATGTTTTCCACTTCACTTGGTTCTCAGGGAGCTGAGGATTAGGCATGGTGCTCTTCCCAGGGACTCCCTTGGGCCCTGCAGTTGTCACTTTTATTGATCTTCTTTTGTTCCTGGTTATTTATTTTTGTGAGCCCCTTCTATTTCATTCTGATAGAAAAGATAAAAGAGGGAGTGGAAGAGACTGAGAGAGATGTTAGATAAAGGTGGTGCCATACACCTAAATGAGTAGTGGTGCACCCTCAGTGGAGGATCGGCTGCATCCACCGTCACAGCAGGACGAGCTGTGGAAATCCTCTTACTAATGACTAGTTTGTCTCCCTCAGTGGCTGCATGCCCAATGCTTCTAAATATGGCATAAGACAGTTTTAACGAGAATAAAGACTTCTGTACATCTCTCCTCATGTGTTTATGTGGGCTTTTATTTCCTACATCAAAATGGTATGCGGGACATCAGCTACGAGAAGCACACAAGCAAGCAATAAGGCATCAGTCGGTACTGTCATCACCCAGTGGATTAATGTGGGTGCTGTGAGTTGCTCGGTATCCAAATTATACTCAAGTATTTCATCACCTGCTTAATCAAGCTGTAAAATGAGGAGTTAGACCACTTCACCTCCAGTGATTTGATTATGTGGTAAGGATACTGGTACATAAACATTAATCCAGAGAAATTAATTCATGAAAATTAGCTGAAGACACCCCCTAGAGGCCCGTTTTGTATCTATTTTTTGCATAAACTGTTGATCTAAGTAGTTACCGAAGGTGTCTGGGGGCTTGGATGATTATGCATGATTCTGTAGTTGTCTAGTGAGAATCCTGAAGAGGCCACGAAGTGACCTGGAAATGCATTCTGATTAAAGTGAAGTCTTGAGGGGAAATTGCTTTGAAATGATTAAAGTTAAAATTGCTGGTAACGAAGGAAAATGCTTGTCCTGGAGTGAGGCCTTTGAAAGGGCGTCATTCCGAGTGTTCCATGAAGCAGGTAGCTCTTCATTTTCAGTGTGGAAATATTACATTGTATCAACCTATCAGATTACCTGACCTGGAATTCGCTGGATAAATTAAGCGAAGGTTCTGTATGTGAAAACTTGGCAGAGGCCGTGCAGAGTGAAATTATCCGGTGCTAAGCCATCTTAGATGAATCTAGATAGTCTCTTCGTGGCTCTTGGGAATGCACAGTGTGTGCAGGTTTGTGCTTCACTGTGGTACTTAAACATCTCTCTTTCCTACCAGATCATGATGTCCTGGAGAACCTGACTATGTTTGGCATTTTCTCTGTGATTCTAGCTCCAGCCTGCTGTCATCCTACCTGAGATGAAGTCCCTCACCCCGATGGCATTAGTTCTCTTTTGTGAAATATTCACTTTTGTATATAACTTAAATGTAAATCCTACATTTAACACCTTGGGAATACGTATTTCAGAACCCAGACTTGTCAGTGGTAATGTCAACATCTGTCTGTAACCATGCCTGTACCATACATAAGTGATAGCCCTGACAGAGTCTAGTACCAGCACTTGTAATCAAGCATATTTATGTTTATGGAGGTAAATTGGCACACTGCATGAGATGAATAAACACTTCTATTACATATTATAATACCTCATAGCTCACATCTGGTCAGGTGTTGCTATCAGAGGGTTGTAAAAATAAAATAGATGGGAATTTTATAAAGCAGGGAGGGAACTGAGAGAGTTAGAGAGTAATTAGAAATGTATACAATTACTGAAGAACAATCACATTTTAAAAATTATGTTTCCCATACTTTCCTGCGCTGTAATCATACATACACTTTATTTTTCATAATTTAGACAAAGTGTTCCAAGACATGTATAAATAGATATTGTACCTACATGATATCTTCATTATTAAAATTCACTGTTCAGAAATTAATTATTTCCTTGCCCACTGCACCTTGCTTTTCCTTCTCATCCACTTTTCATTTTTCCTCCAGAGCATCCCTCTTTCTTTCCTCCATTCCTGCACATCAGTCTGGTTTTCTTCTCATTGAAACCAAAACCTTGGGGGAGGGGTAGGTCAACACATTTCTCGTTTGCCTCTTGTGCACTTCACCATGATAAGGAAGGAAGCTCTGATGCTGTAGTGTCTGTCTTTGCATAAGAGGGAGTCACTTTACTGAGGAAGCAGGCACTCTTCATGTGTCTGCTTATCACAAACTGGGTTTATCTGCTCAGTTTCATGGATAAACCGTTACCTTGGGACCATGGAGGTGGGTAGTGCCATTCCCTTGTTGCAACACATTATCAGTGATTAGAGAAGCCTTCTGTCTCCAGATAATGTTTTCTGAAGAATATTAAATGTTTTTCTTAAAGGAGAGTGCAGAATCAAGATGTTCAGAGGGCCAGTGAGAAGGCTTCATGGGTAAAGGCATTTGCCACTGAGGCCGGTGACTTGAGTTCAGTTCCCAGACTCACATGGTGAAATGAGAGTCCTACAAGTTGTCCCCTGACCTTCACATGTACAAAGTGCCCACATTCACACAGAGAAACACAAAAGGAGTAAATAAGTAAACAAATAAATAAGTAAACAAATAAATAAATGTATCAGTAAAGGACCTTGGTGTCAGATTGAAATGTAGACATTGTATGGAGGCTTGATAAATCAGTTCTTGTTTTAAACAGGTGTCCTTCAAAGTCCGGGTCTTTCTTCAGTTTGATTTGACCTCCAAACACAGTTATGGGGGATTTAATATTGTAGAATAATTATCATTGGACCTTGTTCATGAGGAAACCTCTACCTCTTACGCTGTGAAGTAGATTCAGCAAAGATAGAAATTCTTTGTTAATAATGTAGACATACTGTGTTTAATTTTTCTGTGTTAAAACCATTTAAACCTAATGAGCTTCTAGTGCTGTGCTTTGTTACACCTCACACACTGATCCTCTCCTGTCCTCACCTCTTTTCTGAGCATCTTCTTAAAAGAACCTTTGGTCCCACTGGCAGCCTTCTTTATTTCCTTTGTTTTCTCCTCTCTCCAACCTCAGAAGTCTCGCTTTTACCTGTCCTTACTTTGCCCTTGCGGGGCCTTCCTTCAAGACAAGGCTCCTGAAGCCAAGAAATGGAGGCGTGTTCTGAGCACTGCAGGCCTACAGAGAGGGAGGAGGGGAGCACGGCTTCACACACCTGTGCTCCTGGCACCTGGAGGAGAGCTGGGCTGGGGACGCGTATGTCTGCCTACCAGAAGCCAAAATAACTTCTCAGTAGAGCCAATTCGATCAAAGACAAGCAATTCAGTGGAAATTTAGTTCATGTGGTTCCTTGGCATTTTGTAGACAAAACAAAAGAGGTGACTGATAGCGTGAACCACTTTCCAGCTGGTACTAATGGTGTTTCCTGAAGCTGTGCTCTCTAAGGTCAAGAGCATCAACCTTCAGATTGATGTGTACAGTGCCTTGCGAGGTACGAGAACAACCCGACGCCTGTGCATAGCTTAAAAATGAGAATTTGGACTTTGCTTAATGTCCAGTTTCATGCATTTTTGGTGAATCCTAAAACTGTTTTCTTATCAAATAGTATACAGTCAAAGCAAGGCAGTGACTATTATTCTAGATGGTTGATTCCTAATCTGTGTACTCAGCGCTCTCTAGGGATAAGGGATTAATTGTAAAGGGCTCATTATTACATGCAGATGAACCTGGTTCCTCCTTCAGCAGATACTAACAATACAGAGACCTGTTAGGATTTTTCAATAATCCTTTAATATGCTTCCATAAATGTGCTGTGCATGTTCACTTTCACTGTCAAAACAATATTGCAAACCCATTAAAGGAAGCATAGTCCTATGAGTAAGGATCAGGGACAATCAGCTCCCGCTGTGACACTGGTGTGGTTGGTACTCTAGTCAGCTTTCTGTTATTATGATAAATACACAAGACAGGCCAGACATCATAGCCAATGGCTTTAATGCCAGCACTGGAGGGGCTGAAGCAGGCAGATCTCTGTGAGTTCTAGACTAGCCAGGGATACATAATGATACTCTGACTGAAAACAATGATTAAAAACCAACTCAAAGTACAAGATGATAAGCTTTTAAAAGGGGGAGTGATTTATTTGGGCCCCAGTTTGAGAGGTTTTAGCCCATGATTGGTTGGCCTGCTCCCTTGGGGCCAGAGACAAAGCAGCTCATCCTGGCTGCAGCATTCAGAGAAACTGTGCTTTTCACTGGGGTGCCAGAAAGTGAGACAGAGGTGGAGGGGGGTGGGGAAAGAGAGGGAGAAAAAGAGAGTGAGCACACCCAGGGTTGGTAGAAACCTGCCACTAGTCCCTATCCCATATAGGACCAAAAGAGCTAGGGGAAGAGCTGTAACATACATGCTTTTGAGGGACATCAAGGCCAAACTGTAACAGTTGGTCACGGTTAACCTAATGGAAACCTGTTTTATAGACTAAACATATCCCTTCCCCTCTTTAATGATATTTTCCCTCTTAATATGTTCTTTGTTCCCTGGTTTGAGTATTTGGATACATCATGAATCTGACTTTGTATTTCTTCTTGTTTGCATGTATATTCATTTTCTAGGACTGTGATAACAAAATACAACATTGGTAGCTTAAACAAGAGGAATTTATTTTCTCATAGTTCTAGAGAAAATAGTCCAAGATCAAAGGACCAGCAGGTTTGGTCTCTTGTAAGCCCTCTTTTCATGGATTGCAGGTAGGGCTTTCACTATGAGTCCTTTCGTTCTTTCCCCTGCATGTATGCACGCCTGGGCTTCAACTGTGTCTGAATCTCCTGCTGCAAGAATACAAATGAATCTGCATCATGGTCTCATTTTAACTTCATGACTTCTGTACAGGCAGACCTGGTCAAATCCTGAAGTATACTGAGTACTTGGATTTCATCCTACGAATTTGGAGGGATACAGTTGCACCCATTTGCTTTTGATGAATCTGATATTCTCAGGAATTTACATGGCCCAACAGAGTCATGGGTGGCCATGTTCTGTTTTGTCCGGGACTATTTTATTCTGATTGTCCTGACTTGTCTGTGCCCCTTTGTTTGTCAGAAATGCCATAATGGGATCATAACTATGATATAGAAAATCACTTATTTTGGTGTTAACTGCAAAATATTTTGCTCTTATTGGTTTCCTTGCTTATAAAAGAGACAGCATCTACCTCATGAGTCACTGTGAGACCTGAGTCATGTATGTAATCATGCAAAAGACTGCCTTCTGTAGCATGGAACAAAGCAAAGGGCATGTGTATGTGTGTGTGAGACTAAGTTTGCCAGGTGTTGATTTTATGTGTCACTTTGGCTGAGTGACAGTGCTCAGATATGTTGTCAAATAATTTTCTAGATGATTTTTGTTTTCCAATGAAACAGTCTGTCTTCCATGTGGGTGGGCCTCCTCAAGTCAGTCGAAAGCCTGAGTCGAACAGTAGACTGAGTTACGCAGTGCCAGAAGAGAGGGAGGAAGCAGCTTGCAGTGTACCATCCCTGCCCCATCGGCTGTCCCAGCCTCCCCACTGACCGCCTTCCCCTGGCTCTCCATTCTGCTGGTGTCTCTGGGCAGATTTTGGATCTGCCAAACCTCTCTGATCACGTGTGCTGCTTATTAAGATAAATTTCCTTGTATATCTGAATTCTGTTTTCCTTATCTAAAGACACTAACAGAGCGGGTGGGGAGGCCAGAGCGATGCCCAACACCTAACGCTTAATTCTAAAAAGTTCATCTACTTTTTAATTTCAGGTATTTCTGTATTCACTGTATTCTCCCTTTATCTGGAGACACTTGCCAATAAAAAAATTAAATAATCATGGCAAGATAATTCAGCAAGTGATTAAGCATTTTCTGTACAAATTACTCTCAGTATTTTGAAAGCTTGAATTTCACATTCCTATATCACCATTTTAAATAATATTCATATTATCCCCCAGAATTTTCACCACTGCTGTTTGTAATTTTTAAGATTAACTCTTTCCGGAAGTGAGAATGGTACCTTAAATATATTTTCAGAATAAGAAAAAAACAAGATTAGTTTCAGTAAAATGAGTGTGGAGTATTAAATCAGAATTAAATCACTGCCTCTAAAACTGCACTCCAAACTAAGCAAGCAAGTAAATGTATTGGCAACAGCTCAGCCAAGTTAAAACACTGGCAAATCACCCTTATGATCAAAGTTAAACAGCTTGGAAAAGCAATTCAGTGCGTGAGATACAACTGGGTTATGATGGAGGAAATGGAGACCACTGTTCTTTAACTCAGCTGAACGTAGACTTGAGCAAAGCTAAGCAGAAATTGCAGTTTCACCCACATCCAGTGAAGTAGCTGGTAACATTGTTGGCATGGTTGTGTGTGTGTGCACGCGCGTGTGCGTGTGCACGTGTGTGTGTGTGAACATGCATGGGGGTGTGCATGCACATGAGTGAGCATGCTTATAGGAGTTAAATGTTGATACCAACTGTCTTTTTCAGTTGCTTTCCATCTTATTTTTTAGACAGGTCCTCTCAGTGTTCCTTGTGCCTTGTGCATTGTGCCTTGTGCAACCAGCTAGATTCACTCAGCTAGACTGGCAGACGGGTGAGCTCCAGGAATCCTCCTGTGTTTCAGTCCCCAGATCAGGCATTACAGGCACATGCTCTCACACCTAGATTCCTTCTTAGGTGGGTGCTGGGAGTCATTCTCGGGTACTCATACTTATGTGGCAGGCACTTAACTGGTTGAGCCATCTTCCCACTCCTATGTTGCCATGGCTGTCTAGGGTGTTCTAGAATGTTTTTCTGTCTACCCACTTTCACACTTAAGTGCTCTCATGATGGCATTCCAACCCATGAGAGAATTCATGTTACTCCTATGATTCTGAGACCAATTGATTAGCAGCCTAAATTCTGTTGGCTCGTTGATGTAAACTTCTAGCTAGTGATTAGTATCTGAACATCGTTAAGGAGGAGGAGACATTTTCCTCATTTAAAAAATAATTTTGACTTTTGGACATTCTCAAATTGAATAAAATGAATTAAAAACAAGCATTAATACTGAATTTAAGTAGAAACAATGAATCTGCTTATAAATTGGAAACATAACTCACTCAGGAGGGAAAGGAAGATTTAAACCAACCGTGGATACAGCCAACATCCTTACAATAAAATGTATTTGAGCTGCTATGGAGAGAAATGGTCTGCCCCGGGAATTTACACTGGAGTTTCCTCCCACTGTAAAGTATTAGAAAGATGGGAAGCTAGGTGTTGGAAGGTGGGGCTTTTGGGAGGTGATCAACATTACCTAAGGCTTTAGAGTAGAGCTTCTATGACAAAGTCTTAGCAGATTTATCAAAGGAAAGAGGGAACCGGACAGACATGCGTGTGCCCTGCTTCCCATCTGCAGCCCTCCAGGATAAAGGCTGTCAACATTTGTGTACCCCCAACCTCTCACTTTCAGAAACATGAGCCACAGTGAACCTTCTTTCTGTATAACTCACCCCAACTGTAGGCTGCAAACATTGGCAACAGAATATGTAATTATTGAGCTACCAAAATGATTGCCAAGAAAACTCGATTTTCACTCCAGTGTAGGTAGAAATTATGATACAATTATATTCAAAATATTTTTATATATTTTATAATCATATATATGGTACTTAAATGTTTAAGGAAACCACCCAGTTACTATGGAAGAAGCGAGATAAAACCTAAAGGTGATAGGTGAAGAGCAGCTTTTGAGTACTGGTTATCTTATTTATCTGTGTATTTCCTGAAACAACACCCAAGTCCATCAGCACACCTACTACCTGCTTATAATTGACACTCCTTGCTGAAAGAAACAAAGCACCTGTGGGAAATACCTGATTACACATGGACCAGGTATAAGGTCCAGGGTGAGCCTGAAATGCCCTGTCTACTGAAAACTAAGAAGTGCTTAAAGGCTGAAGGTGACCCGTTTTAAAGCACGCACAGAAGCCCAGTGATAGCCTGAGATGGCCAACAAACATCCTACAAACAAGCAGAAGATAAGAATGCATTTTGACTTTAAAAGACAAAACCAAACAAACAACAAAAAAGAAGGAGGCCTTGCAGGAGGTTGTGGGAGAATTTCCCTAAGTCCCAGTACAGTCTAATTCTGAGCCAGATAGTGAATTACAGGCTAACCTGGGCTGCAAAGTGAGACCCTAGCTCTAGACCCACACACATGCACACATACCGTAATAGAAGATAATGTAAATGACAAACAAACAGAAGAAATACAAGCAGTTGATGTTAAGAGAGAAAGAGATATCTTCATAAAGAAATTGCCAATTAAAATAAAAAAGAGATAAAAAATCACTTTTTAGGATCCAGTGTAAATAATTAAGACACAATAGCGATGTGCAATAAACAATATGATAAGTTGACATTCAGGATCTTTAACTGTTTCTAAATATCTCTATATATTGTTCATTATCTTAAAATTAGAATGTGTGTTAACTGATATTGATGATATTGAGTCATCCTCACTTTAAGCTATTGAACTTTGTATTTCAGGAGTGATATTTCATGCCACCTAATCAAACAGAACTGGAAAAATACAATATTAACTATATATATTTTTTCTTGCCAAAACATTTACCTTTTGTCTTTTCATGAGTGAAAAACCCAGGCAAGTCGAACTATAGGCCATGGTACAAGTCAGTGTCTTGGACCCTGGGTAAAGTAAGTCGATGGCATAGAAGCAATCTCACACAACAGCAGGTGTAGTCTGAGATCCTTGATGAGACTAGATTTTGAAAATAAATGACTCTAAAAGCCTTCCACTAGAGCAACTGCAATATGTTGAATATGAACTGTATATGAGCTTTATTACCGTATTAATATAAGATACTTGTTGTATGGTGAAGGTAATATGCTTGCTTATGTCAGAAAGGTTTGCGTTCTTAGATACATTTTGAAGTATTTAGGTATAAATGCCACAGGATATTAGTAACTTTTAAAGAGAACAAGTATAATGTATGCACTGGTATGTGTGCAGAGAAGTACAATGTATAAGCTGATGTGTGTGCAGACAAGAATAATGTGTATGCTGATGTGTGTGCAGAGTGTAATGTATAAGGTGATGTGTGCAGACAAGCGTAATGTATACATTGATGTATGTGCAGACGAGTTTAATGTATATGCTTATGTGTATGCAAACAAGTATAATGTATAAGTTGATACGTGCGTAGACAAGTATAATGTATATACTGATGTGTGTGCTGCAGACAAGTATTATGTATATGTTGATGTGTGTGCAGAGATGTAGTGAGAGTGAATTACTGCAGCAAAGTACAGGTGGCGTGATGTTTGCTGGGTAGAGCCAATTTTGTGCTTATTTTTAAGCCTTATTTTCAGAATGATTAGAAGGAAAGACACCGTTCCTCAGTCCCCAGGGCTTCTTGCTCTCCCTTGAGCTGATCCCATCTGTATTTGTTGGCGTCTCTTTTTGGTTTCTTCTCTCCCAGCAGAGCTCTGCTCACCTCTACAATGATGTTTTGTTTTCAATCTGCCATGGACTTGGTGTTTTCGCTCTACTAGTCTTCCACTTCCTTTGCCCTGAGATCTCCTCCTTTCCCTGAAAGCAGTCTCCACCCAGAATCACACCTGAACTCTTGATTGCTCATCCAGCAAATGGAACAATGCTTTTGAGATATAAATGTGTATTTGGGCCTCTATGACTGTTTTATGAGGGTCTCTCTCAGGCAATAGCTCTAGAAGACGTCTGAGACTATGGACTGGATTTGTGTTTCCTAGGTGTGTGTAAACAGACTGTTGAGGACGGAGGTTAATGTCGGAGTCAGCCCAGTACTGAAGCCAGGTTCCAATGCATTGTATGTTCGTGACTTTCTAAACTTCTCTAAACTTAGATTCCTCTTCTAGAAAATTAAAACCATAATTCCCTCAAATGACTGTTGTGAAGGTTCAGGCTCTGATAGCTGGAAAATGCCCCTAAGTGTTTTCTGGTTTCAGTCATAGTCTTCCCATGATGCATCAGAGACCTGAATCAAATGAGCTTTTCAAGCTATTTATTATGGTCAGTATGAAACGATTTCTATGTTTCGTCTCTGTGTTTTCCCTGAATTCAGGTTTCTCTGGGACTTCTGCATGCTCATGCCACACATATCTTGTGGCCTCCAGAGCGCTGGCAGAGACTGGAATCTGTGCTTCCTCCAGAGCGCTTCCCAATCCATAGCAATGATGAGTGACCGCGTGAGAGGCCCATCATAGGAGGAGCTGCAGACACCAGAAGCATCCTACCCAAGAGATGCTCCAATGATGCTGAGCAAGAGACCACTGTATTTCTTTAAGGTGGTCTGGAATTTCACAAAAAAAAGATTTTCAATATTAAACAGTATTAAATGACAACTGGCTTTGTGTTGTATTTAATTCCATATTGCTTATCACCAAAAATATGCAGGCCTTGGAGAACATGAAAGCATTCTACCTGTCTGTATTAATGGAGTTAAACTGGAAAATGTGCATAGTTATGAATGAGATTTTTCCTTGAAGCCCGCTGCTGAAATATTTTTGAAATTAATGTGCATTGAAGATGATTTGTCTTTTAATGTTAAGACAGAATAGGGGAACCACATATTATTCATATAAGGATAGTGACTGTATTGTAATTGATGGTATCCTCAGAACAGTGACAGCCAGCTAGGAAGACCAGGAACTGTGTGTGATGTCAAATAAAACAGTGATTTGTACTGATCTCATTTGGGGTGTTTAATTATCAGTTAAGCAAACATCCACTAATGAAAAACGTTTTATCTCTTATCCAAGACAGAAATTAAAGTAATAGCAAAAAAGTTCTGTCAATACTTGACAAAAAACCGAGTGTTTTTATTGGCCCTTTTTAATATAAAACTTCTGAGTAATCCCATGCCTGTTCACAATGATGAATAAGTTCATTCGTTCGGCATTTTATCACATTTGGGGAAAAGTTCTAAGTGAAATGGAAAATAATCAAATCCAGATTAACGAAGTTTGATTTTTTTTTTTAACCCAGATGATTTCCCAGCCTCTAACTCTCTAATACTGAAATCAGGTTTAATAGTGGAGTGACAGCGTCTGTCAGCTGTCTAAATAAGGACACACACTCCCTGCAGAGGAGGCAATAACCTTAATTAAACACCTTTACTTACCATTGGTGAAGGTTTGCAATGATAAGAGCAAGACTTAAGTCCACTTTCTACTGTTCATCAGGTCACTTTTTATTCTATTCCATCTTGCAAATGTAGATTATAGTTCACTCTGGTAGACAGGTGTAGAATGACAAGATCAGTCACAGGAGAATATGAGTTTCTACTAATCATGTATCTAGCCTTCTGTTGATTCAGCAAACATCAAGCTCTTACACGCTCAGGTTGGTCAGAATTATATTTACCTTTTATATTACATTCATTTGATGAAGTGTTGTTCTGCCATCATTTCGTATATGTTTGCAACACATTCTCCCACATCCGTTCTTGTCTCTACCCTAACCAGTTGCTTTATGTTGGGAACTGTGAACCCCCCCGGATCCTGAATGTCTTGGAAACAACTTGTTTCCCTTTGCTCTGAAACAGCCTGCAGTGGCTCTGAGCATGAGACCCTCAGGAGTTTCTGATGGCAGGGGAGTGGTTTCTGGTGAGTTTGGCTGGGGCGTGGCTATCAGTTAAGGATCTCTGGTACACAATAGGGGAGCGGTCCTGTTTCAAGGATGACCCGTGTCTCTGTCTGTGTGTCTTTGTGTGTTTCAATCTCCAGCCCCTTGCCCGGTTCACGAACTGTATGGCAGCGCATAGAGCGCAGACAGGCGTGATGCGCTGCAGCTTTGTAGATTCAAGACTCTTGTTTTCAGTCTTGAGCATTGGGTTTAACCAGGGCCATCTGTGTGAGCATTGTGTCAGAGCTAACCATTGGCTGCAAGTGAACTTACTAGTGGGTCTACAGCTAAAGGCAATGGCTCGCCTTCTTTCTGAAATTTGCAACAGTGAGGGGTACCACAAACCCCTTCTCCATCCGTGCCTATCAGCAAAGCCATGAAATTCTTATATGCAGAACTGCCAAAAGTCTTTCAGTGAATCATTAGTCCCTCAATCCCGTTGATTCTCTTCCCCAGTCTGAATTTCTCACTCTTACTTTGATTCATACTTAACCAAATATTGCTCTTCTGAGTTTTGAGCCCCCCCATGACAAAATATATCTCTTGGGATTAAATGTAAAATACTTAATATATATTGTATTAAAACTTTAGTTCCTAGCAAGTAGGAACTCTGAAGACTGAAGGTTATAGAATTGACATTTGAAGACAGATTACTGAGGTGAGGGTAGGATCAGAAGGAAGTGGAGGGGGCACTGGGAAAGTGGCTGCCTATCACTGGCGCACAAGAAGTCAGTGTTTTTAACAGTTTAAACAGTCAGGGATCAGCCTTGTTACCTGTGTCAATGACCTGCGTCATTCTTCAAGCTGTTAACTCAAGGTTGCAAGTCATCAGAGAAGAGAAGAGGTAAGGGCTCTTTATGTTCAGTTTTGCATTCTCTAGTTGCATGGCACATCACCAGCGGTCAATACCCAGTGCTCATTAAACAGCTGGGCTCAAGATTTACTTTTTCTGGAAGGCAGAGGTAATCACGGCACCACCTAACTTTATCTATATGTATATCCAGGACCTTACCAGTCAATTGGTATACTAATGAAGCATATATCCGTTTCCTCTCCTTCTGTGCCAGGAAGCAGTGTAGGTTTATAGAAAACTGTATCCAGTCCAATTTGGTGATGTGGTTATATACGATAAACAGTAAAATTCTGTCAGATCAATATGTCTGTGTTCAACTTGGCAACTCAGGGTGGATGAAATAGAAGTTCTTCGAGTCTACTGGTGGGAGGAGGAGGAATTATAAAGAAACAAAAAAAGTGCCACGCAGCTTAACAAAGGTGTGGAACACTGAATATGTAGTGGGGTGTGGCACACGAGGTGGTAGAAAGAGCTCGCAAATAAGTGTTTCTGCTTAGGAGAAGGAGAGGCAGATGGGGGACCTTTCCAGGGGTGGCACCTTGGATTTAGCCTTTCTGAGCTGAATAGCTATCCTCCTAGGAATTATAAATGCCCTTGATACAAAATTATTTCAGCTGCTCAAATCGTTTCCAAAACGTGTAATTAACTGTCTGGGGGATGTACATTGAGTTTTACAAATTGAATTTCCAACATAGAAAATTGAGGTGGTGCTGCAAAAAAAAAATTAGGCCAGCAATTGTTTTTTCCAGCTTTTTTCAAGTCATAGCAGAATTTTACCAAATATTCTCTAGAAATGTACTGGATATAGAGACACTTTTAAATTTTGATCAATATTAAGCTATCAAATTAGCATGTTCCTGTTTGCCTTCCATATACATTCTAAGCTCATATGTTCATGAAAAAATAGTAAGTAAAGAAAAATTTTAAATGAAACTGAAGAGGTAGAACTTGGCTGGTCCACTTTTTCAGTAGGACAGGGTAAAAGGAGATTGGACTTTTGAAGAGGAACCTGAAAATTTTGTAATATCATCACCATTAACCATATGACAATGTCTAATCCCCAAATGTTTCATTATCTAGTCCTACTATAAGCACAAATAGAATAATCCTGGTGCACACTCATCTATTGTGTGCGATTCCATCTTGGCATCAGCCAGGTCTCTGTCTACAGGAGTGGCCACTCCCTTGTGACTTTCTATCCTTGAAGCACTCACAGGGCCATGAGACACCATCCTTCAGTCCTTGTTAATGTTCCCTTCATCTCACTCACATTGGTATTACTCCGAGGGCCTTGCTCATGTTAGGCAAGCACTCTGTTATTTAATACCCCTTTTTACTGTTTATGAATATGTATTACCTATCAAAATACGGGGTCTCTATTAAGTTGCCCAGGTAGGCCTTGAACTTGCCATTCTCTTGCCTCAGCTTTCCCAGTAGTTAAAATTAAAACCTCAGTATATTTTTTTTCTAAACATGTTTTAGGACAGTGCCCCGGTTTATTGAATAAATATACTTCCTGCCAATCCCGGGGACCTGAGCAATCCCTGGGATCTACATGGTAGAAGAGAACCAGTCATCTTAAGCTGTCCTGTAGTTTTTGGTAGTATACCATGGCACAAGTATGCCAACACACCACACACATACAATAAATAGATAAATTTGGTTTTGATTTTATTTAAAAAAATAAAGTATTTTCTCTAAAGTCAGAATTCTAACTTAGCAGTTATTTTTCTGAAGACAGCAGTCCTGCCTTCTGAGTTTGTTTCTTTGAGAGTCACTCCTCTTCTTTCGTTGGTGATGACAGTTCTGTTCTAGATATGATTTTCTTTCTGTCCTATCAGCTGTTTGTTGATTTTCCTGAGGTTCTAAGTTGATGTTTTGTACAAAATTTGTGAGTTTTTTCAGCAATCTTTTTTTTCAACATTTCTTCATCCTTTTTTTCCTCTGAGGTTTTTTGCTAGGCATTTGTTAACTACTGGATGCATTCCATAGATTAAAGAGGATTTCTGTCTTAAATATTTTGGTCAGATGATCAATATTGTTATTTCAAGTTAATTAATTATTGCTTGCCATTTTTATATCACTATTCAGTGAATTTATCATTTCAGATCTAGAATTTTGGTTTTAGCCATTTTCATGTCTGACTTCATATATTTATTTATATCTCATTTTTCTCTCTGCTTCAACCCATGTATTTTTCCTGTTGTATTTTCTAATTTGTTAATTATCTGTTCACTTGTGTCTAAATTTTTATTAAATCATTCATTAAATTTCAAATTTCAATCACTATTATCTGCCTTCTTAGGATGTTCAATTGATCTTTTTCAACTATTTGCATGATCATATCAATATTTGAAAATCTCATATGCCTGTTTTGTTGTCCTTTTTTATTTGTGAATTTCTTATGTTTTTCAAATACTCATGTATTTTAATTCACATTTTAAAAATACCTATTTAAAATTTTCAGATACAATTTGAGGCTACTCAAAATAAAAATTAGAAATAATTCTATAAATATTAATTTCTATTGTAATCATTCTAAGGATGTAACTTGTTGAGGGTCATGTTCTATACTATTTCCTCAGGGTCTCTTCATTTTAAAGATTTATTTTATTTTATGTGAATGAATGTTTTCCTAGAGTCATGTCATGTATTCTTAGTACTCACAGAGGTCAGGAGAGAGTGTTGGATCCTTGGAAACTAGAGATACACACAGTTGTGGTTCACCATGTGGGTGCTGGGAACTGAACCTGGATCCTCAGCAAACAGCAAGTGCCCTGCACTGCTGAGTCTCAGACCTTCCTCATCATTATATTTAAATTATTCATCCATTTTTTGAGCCTTCCAGATTTCTTCTCAGCTTTGCAACCATTCACCTGGCATTAGAAATACTTTTAAGGATGAAACAGGTCAAATACAATGCGAACATTTTGATTTCTCCTGTTTCTTGATTATACAAGTGCTCACCTTAAGTAATTGCCCACATTCTAGTTCTGGCTGATAGAAAGTTATACTAAAGAAAGTTCTTTGCTCTTGTAAGATCTAGAATATTCATTTGGGCAGTTGAGGTAAATATGTTGGCATGGCATCAACTCTTAGAATTTTAAAATTCAGAACAATATTTTACAATCTTATCTTTATCACATATCATTTACATTTATAAGATTATAAAAACAAGTTTACATATAATTTAATGCTAAATTACTAAGAATTCCCATATGTTATATCTTGTCATATAATGCAAAAATTGTATTCATTATGATTTTGTTTCATATAAAATCAGATCAAATAGCCATCCATCTAATACACATGTCATTGCCACTTAAGCATCAAAAATCTACCAGCAGAGAGTTAGAATCACTGGGGCTAATATCAAGAAACATAAAACCATCTGAATTTATGTGGTAAATGCTAATTCATATATGATATTCCTTCTATGATAACTCCTGTAGTTTCTAAATATGGAGTGAGCATGAAGAGACAGTTCAGAGAATGGAGTGGAATTTGCATTGTGCCTATTCATTTTCACGTTCTGACCGGAACGTTCATTTTCCTAATCTACTAATCTACAAATTATTCTCTATAGGTGATAAAAATGAAACATAAGTAGTGGCAGTCTCTTCATGCCTTGGAAATTTAACCTCCAAACTCACATGTTAATAGTAATTGGAGGTAATGAGTCCACCAGTGAATAAATAGCTTAGTGGATTACTACATTAAAGAATTAATATAGCCATAGCTTTGTTTAAAAGGTGAGCACTCTATGGCAGGCTTGCTCTGCCTTGCCATGATATATTCTCTACCATGTCACATGCAGCAAAAATGCCCTTAGCACAGTCTGTGTCATGTGCTCAGACTCCCATGATGGTCAGAAAAATGAAGTTTTTATATGTTACTTAATTCCAGGTATACATTAATAACAGTACAGTATGCACTAAAACAAATACCGTTCCCTATCAGAAAAGTCTCACCATAGATTTTCCTGTTTCATTCTTTCTCTGATTTCAAGGAAAATCAATTTGTAACGTTATATCCAAATGAAAAATATTATGAACAATAGTTTATACATGTTGAATATCTATTAACAGGTGCCAACAAAATTTTTTGTATTTTTTATATATATTCAACACCAAATGTCTAATAATTTAGATAAGTAAATATATATAAATTGAGAGAAGTCACAGATCATCTATTAATGGATTGTACAATCTATCGAGTTTTTAAAAATAAATGCTAACTTTAAGACGAGTCGGATAGCATTTCTGGCACTTTTATGTCAATATCTTCCCAGAAGTCCTTGCAAATGTAATCTATCTCAATGCACATATATTGTGAGGGATTTTCAAAGAGAAGCAGGTTTCTCTTCCTGTTTGTTTTACACAATGAGCCATTGTACTTGCTTTGTTCTGCCTTTCCAGTCTCTCTTTCTCTTCTTTAGCCACTGTTTGATCACAAGTGGTTATCATATCATATTCACATAAATTATTCCTGAACAATCTTATGGTTCAACACATTAACCTGTTGGAGGGGGCAGCTTATATGTCCCAGCTGCCCAGAACCAAATCAATCACACAGAAACAATATTATTTAAATCCCTTCTTGATCAATTAGCTCTAACTTCTTACTGGCTAACTCTTACATATTAATTTAACCCATTTTTATTAATATGTGTATTGCCACAT
>LOJH01009683.1:0-16126 GCA_001685095.1 Ellobius talpinus
AACAAAAAAGAAAGGAAAAATAATTTCAAAAGGAAAATACTATAAAGTGACTCTAGAGTTTCTAACATTTTTCATGTTTTTCCATCTCTCTCTCTCTCTGTTTTAGTTTTGTTGTTGTTTTGAGACATTTTGTACACTGTGAAGGAGTGTCACTCTGGTTGGTTTAATAAAGAGCTGAATGGTCAATAGCTAATTTCCAGGCACAGAGGATGCTAGGAAGAAGGGTGAAGATGCCAGGAGACACGGAAGAAATACGAAAACAGGATGGACAATATGTAAATGAGGTAAACAAGTCTCGGGGCATCACATAGATTAATAAAAATGGGTTAAATTTAAGTTATAAGAGCTAGCGAGAAACAAGTTCTAAGCTATCAGCCAAACTTTCATAATTTAATAAGAAGTCTCTATGTGGTTATTTGGGAGCAGGCTGGAAGGACAGAGAAAGACTCCCTACAGAGACAGGCCTTGAACTCAGATATCTGCCTGTCTCTGCTTCTCAGGTGCTGGGATTAAAGGTGTGCACCACCACACCTGGCCTAACTTCTCGGGTGCAGGGATTAAAGGTGTTAACCACCACACCCGCCTAACTTCTTTTTAAAGAACCGCTACAAAATATCTCCTATAAATTTTTGGAAGAGAAAAATAAAATCCTGAAGTTTAAAGAATTTAAAAACTCTGGAAATGATGAAGTAGAGAATATTTACTCCCCTGTGTCTAATATAACTCTAAGAATTTAGTTAAGCACACTCCACAAATAATCACGTTTATATAGTAGTCTTAACAGGTTCAAAAACAACCTTTACAAAAGTTTTCAGGTAAGGAAATCAGCTTACTGGGGTAGAAAAATATTAACTGTTATCATGATGTGTTCGAATAATCCTCAGTAGGTAATTTGGTTATGGTACTAAATAAGTAAGGAACATTGGTTTCCTTGTTTATATAAATGGAGGTTCTCGTTCTGTTTTTGGCTTTTTTTCCTTTCCTTTTCTTTTAGCATTTACTGATTAGTGTGTACAGGGCACACATGAGTGTACTATGGTGTACATGTGGAGCTCAGAGGACAACCTGTGGGAGTTGGCTCTGTCCTTCCACTATATAGGTTCCAGGGACTAGCTCAGGTCATCAGACTCAGTGGCAGCATCTCTTATGCACTGAGCCATCTCACCAACCCAAGGTTCTTGTTCTTAAATACTTTTCACTACACAAAAACATGTGAGCAAGAAAGAATACACTGAATATAGTTCACAAGGGAAAAAAATACAAATGACCAACAGATATTTGTAGAATTTCACTGTCAATTAGGCACCATGGAAAAGCAAGATAAAAATGCTTTGAGATTTCATCTCAGTCAGTAAAAACTACTATCAATAAGAAAAAAAAATGGTAACAAACGCTGTCAGGATCTTTCATACACTGCCGGGGAAATGTAAACTGAAAAATCAGTAATCCTAAGAAATGGCAAACAGAATTATTACATGACTTGGCTATACCACTACTGGGTATAATTATTACTGGGTATAAACCTCAAGGATTCTGAGTGAGTACACCACAGATGCCTGCACACTCACATTTACTGCTGTACTACTCACAAGAGTCAAGATAACGAACTAGTCTAGATATCTGTAATAGATAAATACATAGGGAAAATGTGGTAGATAATGGAATTTTATTAAATTGTAAAGAAGAATGAAATTATGACACTCATAAAAATGGATAGAATCAGAAATTATTACATTAAGTGAAATATGCAAGACTCAGAAATATACACTGCATGCTTGTTCTCATACATGAAATATAGATTTACAGACACACACATGAATGTAGAAAGGGTCATGGAAGTGGGGGAACAAGTCTGAAGGGAGACATGAGGGGTAAACAGGGTAACGGAAACTCTGTGCCGTGAAAACAGAAGCAGGGACTATTTAAGGGGAGGAAGGGATCCAGTCAAAGACTGAGAGGGGAAATAAGTGAGGCCAGTGGGGGATGGGAGAAAAATAAAAACAGTCATGATATATGTATGCATAAATGTTTCACAATGAAATACATTTGTTTGTACAACAATCAAAAAGTTATTGAGAAAAAATAGCATCAAGTTTCTTACCTTGCAAAAATATGTGGCACATTTACCATTGTTTCCCCATCATTAGACAATCCCTCTTGAGCTTGTAATTCAGCTGCATGCCGTTCAAGGTCCTTGGTTAATACCTTAGTCAAAAATTGAAAAATAATACTCTTTAAGCAGAACTCTCAGAGAGAAACCAAAGTTCATAAAGAGCTCAGAAAAAAATTAAAGAGTATTGTGATAGTCAGTTAAAAGACTGATAACTGATTATGACTATTTTGCAGTAGATTATTTCATTTGGGATCTTCTTGTACCTGTACCAGAAAACTTCAGCATCCCTACTTTTTGTCCCAAATAAACCTAACATTAAAAGTCCTTACATTGGGGGCTGGCAAGATGGTTCAGCAGTTAAAAATACTCGCTATTCTTGCAAAGGACTGAGGTTCAGTTCCCAGCACCTGCATGGTGGCCCAAGTCCAGTTCTAGAGGAACCATGCCTTTTTCTGACGTCTTTGGGCACTAGTCACATATACATGTGGGCAAAGAATTCACACACATAAAATAACAGTCCTCAAAGCCATTACCCACTGAGTTCCACTAAAAACATTCTGTAGGGCATGCCTCAGCCTGAGCCATAGCAGGGAGAATAGAAAGGAATTGTGCTCAAGAGCATGTTAGATGAGTAAGGAGACGACACAGTTGCCTGGCTAGAGAAATAATGGACTGCATGAGTCTGAAGGCAAGAGGCAAGGTTCCCAGTGCAGGGTGTTCATCAGTGCACCTAGATGTCCTGACCTCCCCTGCTGTGTCCGGATTCTACGGATTCATTTAAGACCTATCCTAAGCCCACACCTTCCCTTGAGCTTTTCCCATTCTACCCCACCTTTGAAGGCACCCAGCACTAATCTGTGACCTTCCTGGGATCTGCTTTCTTTTACCTGGAAGCACTTCGGTGGGTGCTTTCAGGTGCGGTGTCGTCTGTCCCTGAGGAAAACTGATACAAGCACAGAACAACTGTCACTTTCAGTCTACACATGGAACCCTCGGAGAAGCGATTTTCCTGACGCTAAAGGAACTTATATTTGAGGTCAGTCCTTGTGCTCCAAATTCCTGACACCATGCTTGTTTTATATTTCATATTAAATCAGATATCCAAAAAGAAATCATAACTTCTATATCTTTAGTAAAATTAAACTGGTTCAAGGAAATTGTATATAGGCTGAATTTGTTATCTCCTAGGGGAAGTCTTGCAATCCTTAAATTTTACCAACTTCTGTTAGTAAAAGCTAAGTACCTTTTAAAAAGTACTGACACTATGGTATCTCCATTTAAAACATTGGCTAAATTTACCTGATGTATTGCCAGACCCATACACGCCAAGGTTTTCTCAGGGGTATCTCTTAATGCATTTTCTATATCTGGTATCAAGTTAGTTATTTCATCATCTTTTGTCAGCTCTTTAAAGTCCACCAAAATGCTTCCCTTTCTTTCTATTTCATCCTATAAAAGATTAAATCTTAAATATAACAATTGCTTTTTTGCAAGTCAATTATCATAATTATTTAGTATGCACTTTGAGAAAGCATGGAATAGTCACACAGTGATAATTCTAAGTTTTCTTACACAGCTGTAATATTGCAAATATTTTCATGTACATACTTAACAAACTTTTGAAATCGCTATTTATAGTAATATCTCTAAGGATGAGAAAGCTTATATAGAGAGAATATAATTCACTTAGGCCCACACTGCTGGTATGTGAGAACCAGGATCTAAGTGACACCCATCCACCTCCAGCACTAACACTCACTAGCACCTCAAACATACTGTCCAGTTAGCTGTCACATAAAGACAGATAGACTGTCAGTGTTGTAGAAAGCACTTACCTTATCATAAAGGTCAATATGCCTTGTGAAAAATTTCTCAAAAGCTTGAATCTTCTCAATAAAAGGAGAGCTATCGCTGTAAACTAATCCAACAAATACAGCATCAGCACCAATAATCAAACACAGAAGCATGTATATTTTCCTGAGACAGATTCCTAGAAACACCACAAATTTCCCCCCCTTACTTACCTTGCATTGTGATTATATTTGAATATTGATATGAAAGAATACTTGAGATTCTAAAAAGAAAATGACGTCTGAATAACCTGAAATATCTATAAAAGTCCAAACATCTGAGAAACTTTCTACTGAGTCTTAAACTCCTCAAAGGGTATATCAATTCAAATATCTCATACAATAAGCTTAAACTAACCATTAAAATAAATGCAAAGCCATATACATGAATGGAGCTAAATATAATCACTATCTTTGCAAAGTAAATTCTATTTGTTCAGACTGCCACCTTTCAAATTATTTCTGAAGACTGAAGACAGACCACAGACCAACACTTAACTGTAATCTCAAAACTAAGTGAAATGCAGCTGGTCAACTTTAAGCAAGGTATCTCTTAAATTCCATCTTTAGTAATCTAAAGGTCACTTACAGTTCTCTGAGCTAACTGCTAGAACAATAATAAAAACGTTGGTGGTTAATGTATCATAAAGGAATTAAAAGATCTTCTGTGAAACACATCTATCAAGTTAATAGGGAAGAAAAGAAGAATTCATTCATAGAATGAATACTGAAAGTCACAAAGACAGGATCCTTGACCACAGCTATATAGTAAACTAGGGAGGAAAAACACACAGCTTTAGCTGGGCGGTGGTGGCGTAAGCCTTTAATCAGGAGGCAGAAGTAGGCAGAGTTCGAGGCCAGCCTGGTCTACAAGAGCTAGTTCCAAGGACAGTATCCAAAACTACACAGAGAAACCCTGTCTTGAAAAACAGAAACAAACAAAAATCCACAGCTTTAAATAAAAAGAACAAAAAGCACATTTCATAAAAGATATAACAAACATATAGATACCATAAAGAAGGAAGAACAACATCACCACAGTTCACAAAAATGTCTGATAGTAGATGGTATTCTTTTCTACACAAACTTGAAGTGGCATCTAACTCTTGGTTCCAAGCCTATTACTCTGTTTCTTGCTGGGACACTGACATCTGTGCCCATATTCCCAGACAACCTTTAGGTTTAGCCAACTGGAGACACTGTAAGGACTGGAAGGCGGCAAGAAGTATGAAATAAACTATTCTTGTTTTTATTCATTCTTTTAAGATTTACTTTTATGCATATGTGTGTACGTTAAGTATGTTACATGTGCAGGTGTCTACAGAGGCCAAAAGAGGGTTTCAGAGCGAACTTTCTTCTGGAACCCAAGTTCAGACCCTCTAGAAGAATAGCAAGTATGCTTAACTTCTGAGCCACCTCGCCAGCCTCTTGTTCCAGTTTTTTTTTTCTTTCAGCATCTCTCCTACTGCACAGAACTATAATTCCAAGCTTCAGGATCCAACCAACATCTGACGAGTCCTTAGTTACTAGGATCAACCAGCTTCATTCATCTGTGTTCTGAGCACAAAGCAGGGTGCCTCCTAAGTCCTAAAGCACAGCTTTGGAGGGTGCCCTGAGATTAAAGCGACATCCCTACTGTTCCTCCACTTTTGAACTCCCAACTTCTGACAGTCTTGGAATGTCTGGATTTTTGTTCTCCCTCAGCCACAGGGATCAGACTGCTGTGTCCGGAAATCACTGATTTCCAGGAGGTTACCTCAGTGCTCCCTTTCTGCTTTTTGAGTCTTCTACATACACATTTAATTCTTTGTATTAAATCCTTCTTTGAGACACTCACCAGTTTGTTTTCCTGATACATGTATAAAAACAACGCTCCTAACAAATGTTTGGGAGAGTAGAAAGCATGTTATCAGACAGCCAACCGAATCATGGTAACATGAAATGTAGTATCCAGAAATGGATATATAACTCCTGGTACATTTAAGCTCTTTAACTCTACCTTCAGAGAAGTAAAGCTTCCAGCCCTTATATGGTATAAACTGATCCAACGTTGACTGTAGACGTAAAGGCTGTGAAGTTTGTTCTGAAAAAGCAGAATATGATGTTAGTAAAAAACAAAGCACTGTTTTCACTCCCAGTCCCTCCTACCAGGGTCTATTAATAGTCTAAATTGGACAGTTCAATAAAAATAATATCCTGCTGTCTACCAGGCATGAATTGTTTTCTTTAAACATTTGTTTATACATGTGTGTGTTGTCTGTGACCACGTGTGGGCCAATACTTGCCATTGTGCACATGTGGAGGTCACATGACACTTGCCGGAGTCAGTTCTCTCCTTCCATCATGTGGGTTCCTAGGGACCTGAGGGTCATCAGGCATGGTGGCAGGCACTCTTTCCTACTCCACCATTTCCTGGCCCTTGAGTTGTTTCTTTCACGAGAACGCACTTACCAGAAGTGTGCTTTCCTGTGGCTTTACTCGGGTCAGCTCTGTCCTCTCTTTCTCTCCAGCTTCCTGAGAAGCTCCCACCACCTCTTCCTCTTTTCCAGCTTTGGAATCTTCCCCGTCCAAAACCTCTTCCTCTATATGCACCGCTCATGTCTTCTAAAGGTCAATAGCACTCCTAAAAATGTATTAACGTAGTAAAAGGAGGAAATTAATGTATTGTGTTTGAGACTTGCACACAGGCTTGCAAAATTCCATGTCACAGTATAAAGCTTACGTATTGTGTAGTTATTTAAGAATTTAATCCCCATCACGATTTAAGGTACACTACAGCTGTTTACTCAGCACCAGTTTTCAAAGAACCACTAAGAAAGAAATAAAGACAGTAACTTGAACCTGTCTGCAGTGTTGAGACTATTAGGCAATACTCGCTGCACATAAACTCCACCTGTAAGATTCTAGGGCTATATCGTAGTTCAATCTTTGTTGTATTATTTTCTGTGGCAAGCTGTCCTAAACTGTTCTAAAGGATAATAAAAATCCACGTAAAAATTTCTATCCCACTGCTACAAAGTACTAATGATATATTCATACACTGCGGTGAAACTCATTAGGAGAGCCTATTCTAATCTCGAAAGGGTTTAGTTAACTAAAAGGTTCGCAAAGAAGCAAACTAATAAAAATTAAGCTTGTTTGTAATAACACCGAGACAAAAACACAAGCCTTCAGGACCCTCAAGATGAGACATCCCATCGCAATACCACGTTCCACATCGACCTAATAGGATAACATACTGGGAACGGTGGCAAGTCCAACATATATTTAGGGAAGTAAGCCACCCGCAGTCCCTGACTCCATTCGCGTCCCGACGTCCTAATTGCGGGAGTCCCCGAGTCCTCCCAGCCAGCGACCGGGCCTAGGCGGTGCCCACGCGCACTCAAGGCTACGCGGACACTCGGGCTCCAGAGCAACCCGGGTGCCAGGGTCGCCGAGCACCGGAACGCGAGACACAGGGCGAGTAAAGCCCGAGCACAACACCACAAAGTAAACTCCGGGTTCCTCCGGACTTATTTTTTGGCGCGTCTATGACGCTTAAGGAAGCCACGCGACGGGAGGGCGGGACGAAGCGTAACCAATCAAAGAGTTCAGATAGACGGAAGCCGCGAGGCTCCCGGAAGCCGTCCTGAGGTCGGGACCGGAAAGCGGAAGCGGCGCGCAGCACGTGGGGGCGGTGCCGGCGGAAGGGTAGATTTCTCTGGGTCGTGTAGTGCTGCTGTCGGCTGGATCCGGTTACGGAGTTTGGAAACGGTCTGACGTCCATGGAGGCATCAGCGGAGCAGCCAAGCCCGCAGCCCCCGCAGCCCGGGGAGCACTGCATCCGTGACGGCGACTTCGTGGTGCTGAAGCGGGAAGATGTGTTCAAAGCAGTGCAAGTCCAGCGGAGAAAGTAAGTCAAGTTACTGGCCTTGGACGGCGCTCACCATCACCTAGATCATCACCCCCTCCAGTGTCCCGCTCTTGGTTCTTTGAATCCGCCCCCCCCCAGCCGTTGTTGCCACCACTAAGATCTTCCTACCACAGAGGCCGTTTCCCACTGGGATCTTTTTACATCCTTGGCCTCTAGGACTTCATTTGCCCCTTTCTCATTCTACAGTGCTCGCCTCTACCTTTCATTCTCCAACCTTCTACCTTCAGCGCCGGATTCCCTTCCTAGGAATTCCGTTCTTGGTACTGCCGTCTCCGGGGGTGCTTTCCTTAGGTTCTTAGGGTCTTCTCTTTTACGGACCTCCTCCAGCCTTTTACCTTGAGGTCTCTTCATTATGTCTGACTTTCCCATAAATTCGACTTCCTCGGTAAGAGAGAGGAAGGGAGGAGAGAGAAAAAAGATCCCTTACACCTAGTCTGACTTTCAGGAAGGCAGACCTCTCGACCTCAGTGGGAAAATCTGTATTCTATGAATAAGAAAAGCCAAATTCCTACAGTGTGCAATTACTGTGAGCCCTTCTTTTTACATCAAGGTATTAAAGGTCCTGGAAAATCGAATTGTTCACAAGCAGTTCACTTAAGAGCTCAGAGCTCATACATAATTGGGCTTCGTAACTTTGTGACAGAGCTGATTAAGTTACTTAATCCTAATAGCTTATTGATGGTTAGACTTTATTGGGATATTTAGGTTGCCTTGGTACAATGAAGTTTTCTTTTGAACTTATTTATCATACTGCTTCATTATTTGCTTGATTGTTGTAGTGCAGAGGCTCTGTGCATACTAGACAAAGGCTCTGTCACTGAGTCACATTGCCATTCACGTGATACTCCTTGAAAAGAAGTAAATCATACAAGGTCAGGAGAACAACTCTTTGTGGGTCAGAAAACTGGGCATCATGAAGTTTGGAACCCCTTCTAATGCTCACTTCGCATTAAGTTATTTTTGCTGCTGTTTGATTCAAACCATTGAGTGGTATTTGAAATGGAGCAGGAAACAGTAAAAATCCTAAGAGCTAGGGGCTGTAGCTCAGTTGCTAGAGTGCGTGTCTGGCGTGCTCCAAGCCCTAGGTTTCGTTTCCAGCACTACATAAATAGACTGTTGGTGCAGGACTGCAATTCCAGTACTTGGGAGGTGGAGGAAAGGAAGATCAGAAGTTCAGGGTCATGCTTGAAGAGTCTGAGGGCAGCCTGGCCAATGTCTCAACAAAATAAAACCAGTTAGACAGGCAACAGTGTTCAGTGCATCAAGTCAGTTGGTAACCAGCCTTTCTTGGCACAAGCACAATTTGATAAAGAAAAAAAGATCAGGGGACGGAATGTTCATTCTAATCTAAAATCAAAAATCTTTTGAGCATTTTAAAATTCTCCATTGATAAGATTTTTTTGAGAGTTGAAATTAGAGAAGTCTTAACAACTGTCCTCGTTGCCACTGTATTTTTGTGACTGAACTCAGGTGGGCTCTTAAAGTGATCCTAACAGAGACAACTCTTATCCTTTGCTGGATTTTCAGCAACAAACATATAAGACTCAAAATATTTGCTCAGCTCAGGCTAGATTTGCAGCCCCTTAAAGCACCAGGTGTTAAACACTGAAGCTAACCTGAGGGTCATATGGTTCAAGTGGCATTTGATGAATGAAGCTAAGCATTTGATGAATGAAGCTAGGGAGATGGCCCAATGAGTAAAGCTGTTAGCACACAAGCATGTGATACGGTGGTACATAACTGATCTGTGCTGTACAGCAAGAGGTAAGCAGAGACAAGAGATGCCCTAGAAGTTTGAGGGCCAGCTGGCCTGACATATGTAGTAGTAAACAAAAGAGAATTTGCCTCAAAATAAGGTGGAGTTTATCTCCTGACTTCCACATGCACGCTGTGGTCCTGAAACATACATGCATGTACATATACCACACGCATGTACACGCACGCACGCGCGCACACACTAAAAGTAGATACAGTTTTTTCTAAAGGATGTGATACACAAAGATGTGACAGGATAGAGAACCCAAAAGGAAAGATGACACATGTAGGACTAGCAGTAGTGGGAAGCACATTCTGCGAGCCTGTAGAAACAGAAAACAAGAGAGGAGTGAGGTAGGGCACAAACAGAATTCACCAGGGCCCGTCTCAGAACTCAGAATGCTGTGTGCCTGCTGGGCTCTGACACTTCCTTAGATACAACGCTCTTGTGTCAGCTGTACTGGGTGATACAGAAAAACACTGCTTTAGCTCTTCACACAAGCAAGCACACACAGCAGGTGTCATTGTGTGTTATGTGACATACTTCTGGGGAGTCATTACACACGTGCAACCCAGAGGCTGTAGAGCACCTCCAAAGTTGAACTTCTCTCATCAGCCTTACTGGTCAGAGTTGTCCCCCACACTCCCTACCCAGCAACCGTTTACTCCTTTTGATGTTGATGGGTAGGAGACCTTCAAGAATTTTGTTCTCCAGTGTGTGACCTGTTGCTTGCCCCTTCAAGCTGGTGTCTCCTCCCCTCCTGGAGGAAGTATTTCAGTTTGGAGGGAATGCTGCAATTCAGAGGACCATGTTTCAACACTGTGGCTAAGGCCATTATGGCCTGGAATTTAGCATCTTGAACAATACAGTTTTCCCAGTGCCTCAGATTTCTATCCTGGTAAAGGGCATCCCAGGATTACTGTGAGAATGGAAAGGGTACACACATTGCTTAACATCTAGTTATTACTCAGCAGGGGTTCATTTCCTTTCTTTAAAGGGGAAGGGATTTTGTTGTCTGCTTCCCTTTGAAAGTCGGTACAGGGCTGAGTGACAGGAGACCCTAATGCCCCGCCTTCAGCAGTGCACCATCAGTGTTCATTTCAGATGTCTAGATTGCCACTAATGTTTATTTCTAATACAGGTTATTAGGATTTGCCACTTTTCTAATAGAATAGCCAGTTAGACAGAGACCAGGGAGTTTTAAAAATTGTTGTCATCTCAGTGGTTATCTCGTTAGGGATTTTCTAGTGTGAGTGGTGTGGGGTATCGCAGTACATCCTCATGGCCTGGGAATCTCGACAGTCAACTGCATGTCGAGATCTTCAGAATCTGTGAGTTTAAGCAAAGTGCAAGCAAATCTGTGCCCCATAAAAGGAATATCGTTTTTCTTCTAACAGTCAGTGTTTTCCTAGCTTCTTTATGAATGTTTGTGTCTCTCCTCAGCCTGGTTCTCTAGTTCGTTTGTCAAGTTTGTACACAGAAGCAGTGCTGCTCACGGTGCATCGTGAGAATGAATACACCTGCTGTAGCACGAATGTAAAAGAAGTCAATTGACTGGTTGCTTTTCCTTCCTCAGGAAAGTAACTTTTGAAAAACAGTGGTTCTACCTGGATAATGCCATTGGCCACAGTTATGGGTCAACATTTGAAGTGAGCAATGGAGGATGTCTTCAGCTCAAGAAGAAGAAGGAAGAGCCTACTTCAGGTACCCCACACTGGATGTATTAGATGGATGGTCTACAGTTAGCTAGGCAGACTTCCATTTAATTTGGATGCTCTCCAGGAAACTTAGCTAAAACAAGAGGTGATCCTAAAAAGCCAAGGCTGACTTGAGGGGCTGATGGACTAGGTGTAAAAGGGAACTTGGGAAAAGAAGGATTGCAGATGCGGGCATGTAGCTCAGTCGGTAGGGCATTTACCCGGTGTACACAAGGCCCCAGTTTCATCTGCAGCACTCCATGAGCGTGTAATTGAAGTACTTGTGGGATGGAGGTGGGAAGATCAGAGTTCAGGTTCATATTTAGCTATATAGTGAGCTTGAGGCCAGCCTGTGCTACCTGAAAACTTATCTCAAAAAGAAACTCTGAGGAGTTAGTGAGATGGCTTAGCAGGTATAAGGACTCGTTTCTTCTAGAGGACCCAGGTTTAGTTCTGAATGCCCGTATGATACTCACAACCACCTGTGACTCCAGTTCCAGGCATCTGATACCCTGTTCTGAGTCCAAGCACTAGGCATGCATCTGGTACACATACATGCATATAGGCAAAATACTCATACACATAAAATTAAACCTTGTCTTTCTTTTTTTAATTTTTGAGATAGGGTCTCTACATAGCCCTTGCTGTCCCTGACATGTAGACCAGGCCTTGAACTCACAGAGGTTCTCCTGCCTCTGCCTCCCTAGCGTTGAGATTAAAGGTCTGTGCTGCCATGCCCAACTCTTTAAAAAAAATTTTTTTAAAGAAAACATTGTGAAATAATTTCAAATGAGGGCCAGCAAGATGGCTTAGTGGGTAAGGACCTGTTACCAAGTCTGACGACCTGAGTTCACTGAGACCTACTTGGTGGAAGGGGAGAAAGAACCATGTCCTAGGACCAACATGCACCACACCACGTGTGAGCCCACACACATATACAAATACATGTAAAATTAAGTAATATAATTTTAATAGTTTTATATCACAATTATCATAAAGCCATTTCTTTCCTTAGAGACTAAAGAAGCGGGCACTGATAATCGAAATATAGTTGATGATGGAAAGTCCCAGAAACTTACTCAAGATGATATAAAGGCTCTGAAAGACAAGGGCATTAAAGGAGAGGTAAAAAGGATTCTTTCCCTTTGTTTGTGTGTAACAAACTTGTTTCTAATGCTGATCTTGAGGTAAAATGGGGTGTCAATTAAAATGTGTGCAGTTGAATCCACGGGGATTTTGTTTATTATGCATAGGAGTAATGGGCTGAGCGGCAGCACTAAAAGTGTTGGTGGAAGAGAAGGTAACAGCTCGTTTGTTTTGATCTTGGCTGATCTTCATCTCTCGTCTCCCTTTCTTGGGTTATCTCTCTTCCTTTAGCTTGGTTTAAAGGAGTTGTGTGAACAAGGCCCTGGGTTCCATCCCCAACACCAGAAAAAAAACAAATCTAAATGGAGTTGTAATGTGTTTATTGCAAGTCCTAAGTAGAGTGTAGAAACACAGTTGAGCCGCCTGGACGTCATGGAAGAGGGACTGGAGATGAGACCTTTGGCTAAGTGCTGGGGTGAGGCAGTAAAGCCTCAGGAAATCTGCTTGCTCCTCCTTTTCTTACAGGAAATAGTTCAGCAGCTAATTGAAAATAGTACAACATTCCGCGACAAGACAGAATTTGCCCAAGATAAATATATTAAAAAGAAGAAGAAAAAGTAAGTCGTTTTGTTTGAAATGATTGGAAATAGCATATCATTTTTATTTACTAAGTAAATACTACTAAAAATAAGGTATTTTAAGTTGTTATTCTGCTTTTAATTCCCCTAGATATGAAGCCATCGTTACTATTTTGAAGCCATCTACCCGTATTCTTTCAATTATGTATTATGCAAGAGAACCTGGAAAAATTAAGTACGCTTTGTTTCCTTTCAAAGTATAATGGGGGAAAATATGTCTTTAAGAGAGTCATGGTTTTAAGTAAAATGAAAAGCTCACCTGCATAAAGTGTCCTCCTTCCTCATAAATTGTAAGTCCTTTTACTGTCGCCTCAAGAAAACAATAATCTTATCAACAGCTAGAAAAACAATTATTAAACGTCAGGCTTTACTTAACTAAAAGTAAGTGGATCATCCTTTTTTCCCTTAGCCACATGAGATATGATACACTAGCCCAGATGCTGACATTGGGAAATATCCGTGCTGGCAATAAAATGATTGTCATGGAAACATGTTCGGGCTTGGTGCTAGGTGCCATGATGGAACGAATGGGAGGTAAGTCTCAGTGTTTTCAAATACTGTAAACTGGCTCCTGTCCCAGAACCTTCCTGTGTGGCCCATTTCTCTTCCACTAAAGCCGTGTTGGTGTCCTGTGATGCTGGCCTTTCCTGCTTTGGTGTCTGTGGGGATGACTCTGGAACTGCAGCTGGCTAATGATTTACTGTGTTGTCAGGCACTGAGGGGCTGAATAGGGAGGCTTCCCAGGAGGTATCCTCTTTTGGAATACACAAGCTGACCTGTCTTGGTTTCTCTCACTCTGTGGAAGATAAGCATGAACCTAAATCATGTAACTAAACAGGATCACTGTGTCTCCCTGCCATAGTGTCCTGAGGAGATAAGCTTCTTTAAAATTCCCTGTTTGCTTTGGATTATATTCTCTCTGTAGGGAATGAAATATTCATAGCTGTCATGGACCTCCAGATGGGTTGCAGCATTCTTCACCCTCTAGACATGGGAGAAGAATCATAAATTAATTGTGTGAGGACTTGGGCATTGCACAGTCTAGATTTCTCCCATTTGTTTGTTTTGTCTGTTCAGGTTTTGGCTCCATTATTCAGCTGTACCCTGGAGATGGACCTGTTCGGGCAGCAACAGCTTGTTTTGGATTTCCCAAATCTTTCCTCAGTGGTCTTCATGAATTCCCCCTCAACAAAATAAACAGTCTTCTAAATGGAACATTTTCTGCTGAGATGCTGTCCTCAGAGCCTAAGGACAACACTCCAGTTGAACAAAGTAATGGTGAACATGAGGAAAAACAGATATCTGAACAAGCCAATGAGGACAGCATAGCAGAAGCCCCAGAAAGTAACCTAGAAGAGCAGAGAACAATGGAAATTGTTCCTCGGGACCCGGAGAATAAGGAGCCTAAAGAAAAAGGAAATAAAAGAGATTATGTAAGAATGTCAAGAGTCTTTATCCTTGTAATAGCCTCAGAGACAGTGAGTCATTTAAGTTGTGAGATTTGAGTTAACTTTGAAACATTAGGTCCCTAGATGATAACTGTCAGAAACAACTGGGGGAAATGTGTGTGTTTGTACACAGCTGTGTGACTTAGTCTGTGGGCTGGAACTCTGGGTGCCTTTAGCAGCAGCTTCAGCAGTGCTCGGGTGACTTAGGGCTGACATTTGAGTATAGCTTCCTCAGGCATCCTCATCTTCCTTATAAACCACCCCTTTCTCTGTTGTCTACTGAATACCTCTGTTCTAATGAGACAGAGCATTTTGGTAAAGCTGGCTGAATGACCTCAGTGCATTGGGTTCTTGCTGTTCAGATTCAGGAAAAGCAAAGAAGACAAGAAGAGCAGAGGAAAAGACATTTAGAGGCTGCCGCTCTGCTGGGAGAAAGAAATGCAGATGGGTATGTTGATGAGGGATGCGGGGCACTCCTCTGTGCTGCTACGTTCTGCTTCCAACGTATCAGCGTTTTCTTTCCCCTGTCTGTCCTGATTCTTGTGGGAAGTGAGATGAAGATTTTCTTTTGATTGTTTTGATTTTTGAGAGACTGGGTCAGGGCTGGGGAGAAGGTGCAGCATTTAAGTCCTAGCAAAGGACTAGAGTTAGACTCCCAGCACCCTGCCTGGTGACTTCAGTTTTGGGGAGGAGATCCAACACCTGTCACCTCTTTGGACACCTGCACACTCATACACATATCTACATGCAGGCGTACACATTCATAATTTAAAAAAAAATAGTTTCTCAAAGCTTTTATTTTAAGGCTAGTAAAAATAAGTAGTTGGTTGGTTGATTTTAAAGACCAAGTCTAGCAGAGGGGTAAGTTGGTGGTGCTCATTTGAGTGTTTCAAGGAAATCTAAACATTTAGCAATGACTATCAGATAGGACTGAATAGTTGTTAGGTGTGGGGGTGGAGCATTAATATGTAATGCTGTAATGCTGGCCAAAAACAAGCTAGTGAAAACCCCTGTCAGAGGCTAGCGAGATGGCTAAGTGGTTAAAAGAGAGTGCTTGCAACTCTTACAGAGAACTGGTGTTCAGTAACCAGCACCCATATTGGCAGCTCACAACTGTCTATAACTCTAGTTCCAGGGGATCTGACACTTGGCCTCTGTGGGCACGCACACACTAAAATAAAAATACGTCTATAAAGGGAAACAATACCTCTGTCAGTGGGAGGTGGATTCAGAAGTATAGTGTTAAATTTGCTTCCAGGTGATCTAAAAGCAAAAATACAAGAATATCCTACATTTAGCAGCCAGGCAGCACAAATGCTTATAACCCAGTTTCTTAGAAATAAATAGCTCATGATGTCATTCTGCTTTGAATTTCTAGAATGTGTTTGTATAGCTCACGCTGGCCTACTCCCTTTACAGTTCTGGAACTCAAGGCAATCCTCCTGCCTGGTCCTGAGTGTTCAGATTTTAGCCATGCACAACTAGGCGATCATTTTATTTTTTTATTTTATTTATTATTTATTGATTTATTTTTGTTTTTCCCTGAGGCCAGGTTTCTCTGTGTAACAGCCCTGGCTGTCCCAGAACTCACTTTATAGACCAGGCTGGCCTTGAACTCACAGAGA
>LOJH01009684.1:0-28172 GCA_001685095.1 Ellobius talpinus
CCCCCGGCTCGACCCCACCGCCCGCGCAAGATGTCGGCGCGGACGCCATTGCCCACGGTGAACGAGCGGGACACAGAGAACGTGAGTTCCCTCACCCCACCCCGAGCCTCCAGCGCGGCCACCTGGACGAGCCTGGCCCTGACCCCTACCCCGTCCTTCCCATCCATCCCCACCACCGGGAGGCCGGAGCCGCCCTCTGCTCTGTGGTGGTCCTGCCGGAGGGAACGGGGAGATGGTGGAGGGCAGAGGGTGGGCAGACAGGGTGGATTCGTGACGACCCCAGCACTCTGGACTCCCCCACACCCTAGTGAATGGATGCTTGGCGACAGCCCATGAGCCAACCGAACCTCTTAGACCGTGGCTGTCCTGGGATCTTCCAGCCCTTGGCTTTTTCTGGATCTTTTGAGTCCTTTGCAAACAAACATACACCCCACCCCACCCCCAGCACTGCCCCATGACTTTGCTTTTTGTAAAATCAGGTCCACATTGGGGGGACATTGGGCACCTCAGGGATACTGAAGGCAATGAAGTAGAGGGTGTGTGTGTCTGTGTGTCTGTGTGTCTTTCAATCACTGAAATACTCCCAGCAGTGAGGAGAGGAAGAATTTCACTTAGAGCTCCTCTAGCCCCAGGGTGAGAGAGAAAATGTTTTAAAGCCCCAGGAAGCCAACTGGCTTCTTTTCCTCAATCCACTGTTGATGAGTCAGGGACAGGTTTTAAGTACCTCTCCACCTTGGAGTGTCACCAGGTGCCTTTCTTTGAAGGGAAGACTTCCTTGTGTCTGATCAAATTGTCCTCAGGAGCTTGTTGTTGTTGTTTTTTAATTTTTTTTTTAAAAAAATCAAGATTGAGATGCTCTTGGTATTTGAACTCCTAAAAACTCAGAAAACGAGGCCAAATGCGTTTCACCTTCTGAAAAGTATGATGGTCTGTGCTCATGAGTGTGCAAGTTGCTTTGCAGGAAAGCTGTCTTTCTGTCATGGTTTTAAAATCCCCAGGACATGTAAAGGGGCCCCGGAGGCTCCAGAGGGTCTGGTCTGATTGTCCAACAAGTTTTAAGGCGCCAGGGGGTTCTAGGTTTTGGTTGGCTGACCAGAGTTGTCTGGATGTCTGCTCACCTCATCAGTCCTCCCGTGCTTAATGTACCAGTGACTTCGTAGGGGTGGCAAACTAAAAATCCTGAAGTGCTTTGGTGTTGTGAGACAAAAGGTAGGGGAGGAGAGACGGGCAAGCCTACTTCCTGAAGTGCTGGATGAGACGTAAACATGCTTAATCGAGAGTCAAGGATCACAGAAATTAATCTAATTATTTGAAGGGAAAAGAGTTAATCCTACGAAGAGCATTTATTGTTAGAAGAGCTAGGAAAATGTTGGGTGTGCTTTTTCCTCTCCTGTGCCACACATTTAAAGCGATAAAGACACCAAGGCTGTCACCATCATACATTATAGCTTAATTTGCATCAGAACGGTTGTTTTAGAAATTAAATTGCTGCATAATTTTCATTGGGAGGTTAAAGGAGGTTGAAAAAAAGGTAAAGAATTCGGTGGAATCAATTTTGAAAGCTAAAGAATTAATTAAAAAAAAGTTCCATCATCCAAGAGTGAGGACATGAAGTCAGATGATGACCTTGTTTTTATGAACAGAATTCTCTGTGTGTTAAGCTGGAGTGAAAAACATGTCGTTTGGTTTGGTCTTGGGCTTTTGACTTTTACACCTCGTTTTAGGCTTATAGGGTAGTGTTCTTTATACAGACATGAGATGGCATTATAGAAGCATGAAGCAAGGAATCGTACTCCACACGGCTTCCCATGTAAGAACAAAAGAGCAGCAAGGGCACTTCAGAGCTAAGCAGTGATAGCGTGAATTGTGTGGCACCTTCTGTGCACTGCTGAGCCCTGGAAACTCACCTGCTTTGTTCCTGAACCTGTTTTCTTGGAGGCCCTGCATGGTCTTGTTTCTACTCTGGTACATACCCGTCTCTCTGTGTAGCTTACTTTATCTACATCCTAATTATCTCTTGATTGCCGTGGAAAATCTCTACTCTGCTATGGCTGTTCATTAATCAATGAGTGTGCACTTAACTCTGTTTGGAGCTGAAAGGGAATGCAGAAAGGCTCAAGACAAGGCCTCTCCCCACTAAGAGCTGACAGAAGAGATAAATGCAGTCCCAAACTGTACAGTAGAAGACTGTGTATAGCCAGGGCTAAATTGGCTTGTAAGTGTTCTAGGTGTTTATCAAAGAGGTCATCACCACTGGAGGTTGTAAGTGACCACTGAAGTCATAAATGGCACTATCCATGTTCCTTACCTCCCATCAATGGAATACAGTAACAAACTTGCTTGTCAGTGCATGTATTAATGTCAGCATGGTGGCCAAAATATACGTTTGCTTGTACTCATACATACTCTTAAGTATATCCATATATGATATATTTTTAAAAATATCTATAAAAATGTTTATTTGTATGAATTATTAACACCTTTTAGGTCTTTGGAATATTAAAGACAGTAGCCAAGACACTATTGCCCTTAGAAATTAAAATAAAAAATGCAGTAATTTTTAAAAATCTTTATCATGTTGCAGATAACATAAACATTTCTTAAGCATATGTATGTATATATATATATACATATACACACACACACACACATATATATAGAGAGAGAGAGCAACCATGCATATGGCGTATTTTGTGTCCTTGGGAATATATGCTATTTAATCTTTTCCAATGTCATGGATGCATAGTCAAAATTCCAGGAGGGAGTGTGTGACCCTGCTGTCTAGCCTCCCACCGTGCTCAGCAGAGAAAGAATTATTCTTGGGGAACATTGATGTGAACTTCCAGCAGTCTTCTTAGATGACAGTTTGTGTGCGCCTTGCTGTGGGCCTCTCCTGGCTAAATACCACAGGAAACAGTGAGTGGCTTTTAAGGCAGTAAACACTCTGTAGTGAAGCAGGAAAGACACGTTACAAAGTATAGGATCTCTGCAAAATGTGTTTGATTTTAGGTTGTGAAGAGTAAGTCTAGAAAAATGGAAACATGTTTGAAAAACTTGTTTTTCTTTTTCTTTCTTTCTTTCGTTCTTTCTTTTTTTTTGTCAGGTCATTCTTGCATAATTCCAGTGTGGATTTAGGAACTATATTAAAATGTTTCTCTCTTCAATGAAACAAATTTATAAGTGTTCTGGAGAACCTCTGATGACATTCATGTTGGTGGGTCAGCAATGCCCTGGCTGATTTTCTGTGCGAAAACAGTGGATTAGATATCAGTGTGAAGAACGTCAATGTGATTATTTCTTGGGATGTCTTAATTATAAGTTTGGATAAGTTCAAAAGCCATGAATAAACCTTTCCCCCCCTGGTGTATCTTTTGATGCCTGGAAGTTCATGTGGCAACTGTAATAAGCTGTTCCGGTAACTAAGGTGGCCAGCAGCAGGTTGGTCAGGGGCCATGGTTGTGTGTGGATGGAAAGACAAGTGGATTGTACACATTTACACCACCCTTGGCTCTGCTCGGGACTTTCTGCATGAGTCCCAGTCCCTGTCCTGTCGCAATGCACTTGCTGCCTGGCTTGTCTCCTCTGTGCTGTCCTTGCCTGGCTCAGTGACTAATGTGTGTAAGAAATCAGTGCTGTAACATTCCCTTTTGAATCAGTTCGTTTATCATCAAAACGAAGGGTAGACATTACAATACACTGCCCAAGACCTTTAGAGAGTCAAGTGACCTGCCCGAGGTCATGATAGATCTCTGACCTCTTAAATTGCTGCTCGGCTCTGGCTATTGCTTCTGGGAGGTGGCTTGTTTAGTTTCGGCTTAGAGGTTTAAAAAGAACACACATGTCCCATACGGGAGGAAGAACAGGATATGCTTTTCTTAACGACTTCTGGTCCTTTACTACTTATCACCTGCAGTGCCCTGCCCTGTCCCCCTATCACACACTTATAAATCCTGTGTGGCTTGGCTTGCAGCGTTCGGCAAGACTCCTGAGATCACTGCAGCGATCCTCACTCGCTTTTGTAGCTCCCACTGGTGAACTGTATGAAGTCCAGGTTCATGTTCTCCAGAGTGGGCATCCAGACAGTTCACTGGGGAAGGAAAGACCTTTAACTATCTTTTTCTCGATCTTGATGCTATTATTCAATCTTCTTATTTTGTTGCCTCTTTTTCTTTTTCTTTCTTTTCTTTTTCTTTTTTTTTGGAGTGTTTGTAGGCGGGTACCATTGCATGAGGATGGAGGATGGAGGTCAGAAGATAACTTTGAGGAATTGCTTCTCTCCTTCCACAGTATGAATTGCCAGGCTTACATTGTCATATTGGTGGCAAGCCTAGCCATCTCGTTAGCCTTCTTTGTTTTCTGGAAGCCTACAATGTGCACAGTTAGCTTGATTTTTCAGATAATAATCCTCATTAGTCGTGTCTATCAGGGCTTTCCTCTGGAGCTCGTTTTCTTTTTCCTGATGAACATTTGAAAGTTCTTTTGGTGAACCTGGGCATGGTGGCATTGCTTGTAAACTCAGCATTTCAGTAGGCTGAGGCAGGAAGATCCCAAGTTTGAGATCAACCTGGGCTATGGAGTAAAACCCTGTCTCAAAGAAGAAAAAAAGTTGTTTTGGTTAATGGTAGCCATTTGTAATTTTGTTTGTCTGATCAAGACAGGGTCTCAATATGTAGCCCTAGCTGTCTTAGAACTCACTATGTAGACCAAGGTGGCCTTGAATTCCTGCCTCTGTCTCCCGAGTGCTGGTATTAAAGGCGTGTGCCACTATGCTCAGGTTGTAAATTATTTTTTAAAATTTGAAAATAGTTTGCCTTTTTTAATTGAAAGACAGCTTTGCTCAGTCTATATCTCTGGATTGTTGGTTTAATTTCTTTTAAGGGGTCAGAAAATATTTCCCATTGTCTACTCTCTACATTCTAGTAGAAGTTGTCTCATAACTGACAAGCTGTCTTCTTTTTTTAATGTTTATTTATTTTTATTTAATTTGTGTTTGTGTTCTGCCTCGTCTGTCTGAGAGCATCAGATCCCCTGGAACTGGAATTACAGACAGTTGTGAACTGTCATATGGGTGCTGGGAATTGAACCTGGATCTTTTGGAAGAGCAGTCAATATTCTTAACCACTGAACCATCTCTCCAATTGCTTTCTTTCTTTTTTAAATTAACATATAATTAGATCATTTCTCCTCTTCCCTTTACTTCCTCCAATTCCCCCTCAAATTCATGGTGTCTTTTGTGTTATAGAAATATATATACATGTGAGTATTGTTACTTACACTTACATACACATGTATGTATACATATATGTGTATGTGAGTGTGCCCAAATATAAATACAACATGTTCAGTCCATTTTGTGTTACTTGTATGTGTCTGATATCTGTGCTGGCCTTTTACTACTGAATACCAATTGGGGACTCTTCCCTGGGGACGATTACTCCCCCCCCNGTGTTTTCTAGTTGCCTTCGTCCTTTGTTTAGGGTTAGGGTCCTGTGAGATTTCTCTGCTCCATATTGGCATGTCTGTTGGTGTCTGCCTCATTAGGGTTCTCTTCTTTTGGTGTTAGGGTTTTGCTGTAGTGTGTTGATGAGGTTTATTTTCATCCTGTTTGCATGTTGTCATAATTTCTGGGTGCCTCTCAACTATAATTTTTTTTCTCATCACTGTCTTTCCCCCCCACCGTGTCTTCCTTCTTTATACTCAGATTGGCTCCCCAGATGGCTTACCATCTTCATTTTTTTCTACTAATTCGAAGCTCTGCCTTCTGTAGACTTTTGACTTTCATCAGTTTAGAAATGTGTTCACCATGTTTGCTTTGTGCCTTGGCTTAGCTCTATTCCCTCTTTTGTCTCTGATACTCTGTTAGCTCTGCTGAACTTTCATTCTGTCCTCGTATGTCTTAACCTGATTCATGCTTTTTTCCTGTCTCATCACTTCTTTCTGGTACAATCTGTAGTGCAATCTGTAGTGCATTTACTCCGTGCAGTGTTTAGATATGTCTATTTTCAATTGTGTTTCAGTGTCTCCCAACCTGTCTGTTGATGTTTATTTTAACTGTGTTTAAAACACCTTTCACGGGAGAGACCTGCTTTTGTGAGTCTTTAGGTATGTGGTATAGTTATTATTACCTGTAAACAGTGAGTTAGCCAAATATCTAGTAATTTTGTGTTGCAGGACTGAAACTTTGCACCTACTGGACAGTGACTCTCTCTCTCTTTCCTCCAGCCCCTGGCAAACACCAACATTGCTTTGATGATTTTCATTACTTTACTTGTAAAAATGGAGTCACATAGTATTTATCTTTTTGTGATTGGTCTGTTTCATTTTCCATAGGTTCATGTGTGTTTACGACAATATGTCTTTCTTTTTATGAATGAATAATATTCTGTAGTGAACATATAGTGCAGTCGTCTGTGGATGGATATTTAGTTTGTTTCTACTTTTAGGGTAAATATTTCAAGAAACATTGGAATGAAAATATCTCTTGGAGATCCTGATTTTAGTTCTTTTGCATAATTACCAAGAAGTGGAATTGATTGGTTACGTGTTGTTATAGTCTTAATTTGCCAAGGAACTTCCACATTTTCATAGACACTCCGACTTTTTATGTCTTCAATAATAGTGCTTAAGTTCTGGTTTCTCTACTTCAACTCAGAATTCTGGCAACTCTTGCTATTTCAGTTTTGACCATGACAATCCTGGGTAGGGAGGCTGTTCAGTGCACTTGCTTAACTTGTGCAGGGCCCTGGGTTCAGTTCTCAGAACCATAAACAAAACAAAACCCTGCTTGACAGCAGACACCCTAACAAGTGATACTTTGTTGTGCCTCTGGCGGTTTCTTCATGGTCAGCAACATTGAGCCTGTTTTCTTACACCTGTTGGCCATTTGTTTACCACCTTTGGGAAATGTCTAGTCAAGTCCTGTGCTTATTCTAAAATTAGGTTATTTACCTATTTGCTACTGAAGTATAAGGGGTTCCTTGTATATTTTGGATAGTAGCTTCACATGAAATGCATGGTTTGCAGAGATTTTCTCCCATTCTGTGGGGCCTTCCCCTCCATTTTCCCTGTAGTCTTTGCTCCAGTCTTCCTCACCTAAGACTTAACATCACGAAGCTTTTTTCTGACATTTTCTTTTATCAGTTCTACAGCTCAAGCATTACAGTTAAATCTTTAATCTGTTTTGAGCTTATTTTTATGTATTTTATAGGACGAGGGTCCAATTTCATTCCTTTGTCGTTGATTGTTTGGGATATTTAGAGTCCTTTGTGGTTCTTTATGAATCCTAGGATGTCTTAGTTCCACTGCTGTGAAAAGACATCATGACCTCAGCAGCTCTTATAAAAGAAGAACATTTCATGGGGGGGGCTTACATTTTCAGAGGTTTAATCCATAATCATCCGGCAGACATGGTGCTGGAGCAAGAGCTGAGAGTCCTTATGTCTTAAGTCACAGGCAGCAGTCTCACTGGGTGTGGCTTTAGCATAGATGAAAGCTGGCCTCCACAGTGACACACTTCTTCCAGTAAGACCATACCTTCTCCAGTAAGGTCACACCTCCTAATAGTGTCACTCCCTATGAGATTATGGAGGCCAATTACAACCAGACTATCACAGATGTTTTTCTATTTCTCCAGAAACATGCGATTGAATTTTGATAGGGATTATAATGAATCTATAGATTGGTTTAGGTAGTATGGACATTCTGACAGTATTCATTTTTCTAATCTATGAACATGGGCTCTCTTTCCATTTTTTGCCTTTAATTTCTTTCAACAATATTTTGCTTCTTTGGCTAAATTTATTCCAAAATATTTTATCCTTTTTTGGTATTTCCTGAACTTTTTTCCAGATAGTTCCTTATTAGTGATAGACACACATCTGATTGCATGTGTGTGTGTGTGTGTGTGTGTGTGTGTTTATTTTGGATCCTGAAAGGTTTTTGGATTTGTATATTAAGTTTAACAGGTTATGGTGGGATGTATGTGGGGGTTACATATAAAACTGTCTCATCTACAAACAGATATTTTTACTCCTTCCTTCCTAATTTGAATACCTTTTCTATTTCTTGTTGAATTGTTTGGGCTGAGTTCCAGAACAAGGTTGAGGAGAAGTGGTGAGGATGGTCATTTGCCATTGTTTCTGATCTTAGAAGAAAATTGTTCTGTCCTTCTGCTAAGTGTTATGTGAGCCATGGGCTTTTCGTAGGTGATCTTTATTGCCTTTCATCCCGTTTGTTGAGTATTGCACTGGATCTTGCCTAACCTAAATGCCTACATTTAAAATCTGTACCATATGGAAATTGTTATAGAATTTTAATTTTCCTTGTGTTGATAAGGTGTGTATCACATTGATTTTGTATATTGAACCAACTTTGTATCTCAGGTGTCACTATGACATATGCTTCTTTTAACATACTGTTGGTTTGGGTTTGCTCACTTTTGCTGCTTGAGAACTTTTGAGCCTGTTTATGGTCAGTAGTCATGTTGACCCACGGCTTTCTTTCCTTATAATGTTTTCTTAGTCTTTGGTTTCAGTGTAATGCCGGATTCATAAATGAGTAGATAGTATTTTCCCCTCCTCAGTTTTTGGGAGAGCTTGGAAAGATGGATGTCAGTTCTTTGAATGTTTGCTGGCTTCATCAGTGAAACCATCTGCTCTTAGCCTTTCTTTACTATTAGGTTTCTGATCGCTGATCCACTCTTTACTAGTCACAGACCTGCTTGGGTTTTCTGTGGACTCTGAATAGAGTATTTGTAGGTCTATTAGGATTCTCCAGAGGAATATATTTAATTTCAACAAATTTGTCTATTTTTCAGTTCTTCTGTCTTTTATATCTAGTTTTACACCATTAGAATCGGAAAAATACATGGTATGATATCAACTTTAAATTCATGTTTTGTTTTTTATTTTATTTATTTGTGTGTGTGTAATGTTACTTATCATGGAGAGTGTTGTGTGTACTTGAGAACAATGTATATTGTGCTACTCTTGGGTATATGAAATGTTTTCCCTTTTTTCTTATTGGTTTTTTGAAACTGTTTCACCATGTAGCCCGGGCTACTCACCATGTAACCCAGGCTGCTCTCAAACTTGAAAGCCTCTAGCCTTGCCTCCCAAGTGTTAGGATTATAGACTCTTGTGTGTTAGGATTATAGATGTGTCCCACCATATCAGTGTGGAATGCTTTTGATGTGTCCATTTTGTCTGTTTTGTTGTTCAAGGCCTCATTTCTTTATTGATCTTCTGTCTGGATGTTGTATCCATTACTGCATGTAGAGTATTGGAATCCATTACTATGTTGCTGTCTATTTTTGCCTCTGGCTCTGCCAATGTTTGTTTTATACATTTAGGTCTTCTGGTGTTGAGCAACTATATCTTTGTAATTGTTATATCTTTATTTGATTGTTGTCATCATGTGATGCCCTTCTTTGTCTTTTATGACAATTTTTTAAATTCTATTTTATTCTATTTATTTATATGGCCATCCCTGCTCTCTTTCAGTTCCTGCTTAAGTGGAATATCTTTTTCTATCCTTTGGCTTTCGACCTACATGTGTCCTTAAATATAAAGCAGGGCTCATATCAACAGCATCTAGTTGGATTTTTTTCTTTTATGAAAGTGTTTGATCCTTTGCATAATGTAATAAAGACTCGTGCTGTTTTAAGTATTCTGCCAGGCCTGTTTGTCTGTCTTGCTCTCTGATACTCTCTTCCTGTGTGTTTCATTAGTTTTCACAATGACATTTATAGTGTACCACTGTTAGCCTCTAAGCCCAGGCCGTAGGCAGTCCCCTCTTGGAGAGTTAACCTCCAGCCCAGTCTTCCCCTTCCATGTCTGTGTAACTTTAATTTCACTGGTTCTGTTTGTAATTCGGAAAGGTCTAAGATTTTCTTTGCAGCATCTCTGTCTTTGAAATAGTCTCCTAGTCCTTGTTAAATTTTTGTGATTTCATTTTCTTAAACATGTTCTTAAACATCCAGGAGCATCAGGTGACAGAATGTTTGTACCCATGAATATCTGTCATGTGGTGTTTTTGTTTCTGGTTTGTTGTTGTTGTTGTTCCTTCTTTTTTTGATAGCAAATTTCTGTTTACCTAATTTTATCTGTGTGAAACTTGGGATTCGAGAATGACTTACTACAGAGAGGGGCTGTTTTTGCTCCCATGGGACCCTGTTGACCTGGGACACTCTTGTCCAGTCAGGGAATTAGAATTCTGTGGCTTCAGCTCTTAACCTTGCTGTGTGTCCAAGACTTAGAATTTGACCACAGGGTAATTCTGTCTTTTGTGGTCACTTTCTACTGGTTTGTCTGTCTTTCTTTCTTTTTTAAATGTTTGTTTTTTGTTTTGCCTTTAGATGTTTCTCTTTCTTCCAGTTTCACAATGCATTAAAAGAATGTGTTTCCTGTTCTCCCAGGAGCCTTCATAGTATCTTGCCTCTTCTACTGAGAAAGAAGCCTGAAATGAAGTTTTTGGAAAAGCTTCTTGTAATTTTGTGAACCTAAAAATGGGTCATTTGTGAGACTCTTCTACATGCATACATAAAAATGTCTACAGTTTTTGTTTCAAGTCTTTCATTTCAAAGTTTTAAATTAATTAAAATCGCTCTTTGACAATCTCATGCATGCATATAATGCATTCCCATTGCTCTCCCTTCCTGCCCTCTCTAGTCTGCCTCCCCCTGGTCAACTCCCGTTCTCCCTATAGAACCTTTGCCCACATTTATGTCCTTTTGTGTGGCGGCACACTGAGGACTGTGTATGTGACCCTGGGTTTAGAGCTATACATCAGCGCTTATGGGCTCATCAGTGGATAGACAACTGAAAAGAATGACTTTCCCCTCCTCCAGAATCTGCCAGTAGTTCAGCAGAGAAAGGTGGGGCCCAGCGAGCCCATCCTCTACCCATAACTGACTGTTGACAGGGTCAGCCTTGTATGGGCTCAGCACAGGTAACCACAGTTGAGGGGATTGCAATAGCTGTGACTAGAACGTGGCATTTCACAGCCTCTCTCCCTGTCTTCTGCTTCTTAAATTCTTTGTTTCTCCTTCCTCTATCCTCCTCAAACCTTAGAGGGGGTGGTGTGTCAGTTCCAAAATCATAATTGATTTTCGAAAACCATTTGTTGTAGGTTTTAAATAACTGACTTTCAGAAATCACCACTTGTTGTCAAGGAGGGTAGAAGTTTGCTAGCAGAACATTCTTAGACATTTTCACAGATTCATACATGGATTAAAATCTGAATAGCATAATGAAATTAATGTAATTAAACACGTCTGTGAGGTGGTTTCTCATTGAAATCAGGTTTCACTGTAAGCTGTGCTTACAGCTCTCTGTCTTTCGGGTTTCTGTACCGTGTTACTGCGCCTGGGTTTCACACCGAGAGCCCTCTTCGCTGTGTGCTAGCTATCACCCGTTGTTTACTAACCGCAGAAAGGCTTGCACTGTTAGAGGTCAGTACATCCCGGGTTTTCCTCTTCATTTTATTCCTCTGTTTTCTAGTGGACATAACTGTAAGTCCTTCATATGTAGTTTGTAAGTCGTTGTTAGTTTAGGTCCTTGGGCTCTGTTTAGTAGAAGTGATGCTGTGACTGTTAGCATTAGCAGAGTTTATCCTTGGTCTAGACTTGCCTGTGGTCAGAACTCTTCCTAATTAAAGTGGGGCTGCACACCAGTGTTGCTTCTGTATATTTCCCCAATCAGTGTTTCCTATATTCTTCTATTAATGGTTTAATGAACCAAAGTCTACTTTCGTTTATTATCAATATAATGAGTTTATAAGGGGCAGATTTTTCCCAGATCACATTTCCTAATCTCTCAACACCATCATGTGTTCTCAGCTTTGTAGATGAAGGCCCGGGAATACTTTCCCCCAAACCTCCTGCTGCAGGAGTCTACTGAACAGCACTGATTCAGGTGACGATGCCTCTTTTCCGCAGAGGCTTATGGCTAGTGGCTTCAGAGAGCAGAGTGGCAAAAATGATGGCTCTGTCCTTTCTTCAGCAGTGACAGCAATAGAAAACCCCAGGATTGTCTGTGTGGAGGTAACATGGGAGGTGCATGAGGCACTTGAAGCTCTGAGATCGCAGGGGTTAAGGAAGAAGCCATGTTCTTCCCTCCTGTTTCCCAGCTTTAAGTGCTGAGCCATTATGAGACTGATATGACAGGGAAAGAAAAAACAGAACCCCCCTCCCTAGACAATAGGAGAGGCCACGCAGTGCCCTTGGTTTTTGACTGATACTGTTCCAACCATCTTATCAATTGGTTTAAGGAGTAAAGCCTAGGCACTGTCCAGAATCTTCATGACCTGCTGCTAAGGGTTATGGTGACAGGGTTAGCATGGCTGTCTTCTTCCTGGGGTCAGAGGTACAGCTTTCACTGCCTGAAAGAGGTTTTCTTTTATTTCCTTTTCTATGTGCCTCATAATTGAAAGCGGTTGGGAGACAAAAGCAATGAAACCTGAACCCTGCTCTGGAGGGACTGGGCCCAAAGGGAGTGGGACCCAGAGGCAAACAGGTGCAGTAGAAAGTTACAGTGCCCTGTCGTCCGACTGGGAATAGGAAACAAAGGCTGCTGGGATGGATGCAGGCCTCTCTTGCCAGGCTGCTCTGTGGAGGTCACACTGGTGGGAAGCAGGGGACTGGGCAGGCGGGAGGCAGAGCCCTATGTCCTCAGAGAGGGAGAGGACTGCGGGGAGAGTAGAGGGCCCCTTAGCAAGAGCTAATCCGGGGGCCACCCACCCCTTGGAGAGGTTAAGTCGAAGGTTAGCTTGCTTAGGCTTGCAGACTTGGAGCCTCTGAGCTTTACAAACACTCAAACCCAGCAGACTGCTTTGTCATGGATAGAGCTTTTACTATTCTGGTTACAGACACCCTTGACATACTAGGAAGTCTGACTTACTAAGAAGCAGACTTGGGGAAGTGCCAGTGTCCATGACAGAGTCATGGGCACTGTAATTGGTCCTCTCCAAGCTGTCTCAGCTAGGCCTTCTGTGTCGGCCTTCTGTGTCTGCCCTCTACCTGCTGGCCAGTCTCAGCCAAGGGTCTCACTAATGTCCTAGTGAGACATTATCCTAGTGTCTGATGGATTAGTGCATCCTCTCCTTCGCTGTCTCCTCTTCGTCAGCTTCCATGCCCTCACGCTCCTGTTTCCTTATTGCAGTATTACAGTAATCTTTGAGTAAAGTCTTCCTTTCTGTTTCTTTTTTCTTTTAAAACAATTATTTATTTTATTATTATAATAAAGTTATACCATTTTCCCTTACCTGTCCTCCCATATGCCCCTCATTGCTCTCTTTCAAATTCATGGACTCTTTTTCATAAATTGTTGTTATATGCATATATGTGCATACATATATATTCCTAAATATGGCCTGTATAGTATTACTTGAATGTGTGTTTTCAGGGTTGGCCATTTGATATTGGATAAGCGATTGGTGTGCTTTTCCCTGGGGAAATCTGTTTTAAGAAACATCAGAATAGAACAAATTTTTCTTTGGCATCAGTTAAGAGAAGATTCCCATTTCATACTGAAATCCCAAATCGGTGTCACTATGATGGTGCGCATTAGGAGCGTGGTTAGAGACACCCATAGCAACCATCAGTTACTTAGTGCCCAGAAGGCAGTTTCTCTGGGCTTAAGGGCAAAGACAAACTGATACAGAGGAACAAGGAGAAGGGTTCACATGTGCTGAAGTTGGGGACACATTGTCAGTCTTTCTGGTTTTAGCCAGTGTTGAATACAGTCAACCTACAGAGGAAGATTATTTGCCTACTGCTTTTTTTTCCCCTGAGTTGGATTTGTGATTATAGCGCTATCCCCTACCTTCAGGCACTTAAAGAGTAACATCATTGCTTTCAAGGACAGTTTCCCAATCTGTTTGCAACTGAGCCTAGAGAAAGAAATCAGATAGCAAATGAACTGCCAGGTAGTCTATCTCCAGTAAGTCACTTGTCCTTTCCTCTTTAGGCTTTTACTGGCCCCGTCATTTTGCTATCTTGCACACTTCACAGAAATGCTACACAACTGAATAGCAGTCCTAATACATGCCATTGATCCAACTGGACTGCTTGAACATCACAAATGAGGAAGAAGCGTGTGTACTAGTGGTCACTTGTTTAAACTGAAGAATCGGTGATGGAACCCAGGGCCTCAGATGGTATCAGTACTCCTCTATACTGAGTTACATCAGAGCCTTCTAATAGGTTCTGAATAGTGCCTAAAAATCATCCCAAGAAGAAATGTCAGGAATACAGGAAGCTGCTTCACCTTCCCACCTACCCTCCTCTCCAAGAGGTTAAAAAAAAAAAGAGAGGAGATTGGGGAGGTTATTTGCCTTGCTCATTCTGCTGTGGATGTAATCTGTGACAGGCTTTCAAACCAAACTGTAATTTTTATAAGCCTGTTCCACATATATTGTTGTACTGTTTGAGGTCAAGATGTCAGGATCGCCACATCATCAAGCAGTGTTGACCACAATTTGCAGAACTGCCCTTGCTACCTTGTAGATCCCAGGATACACTGGGAGAAACCCTCTCCTTTTCATACATGCATGTGTGCTGTGTACAGCACAGCTGTGCTGGAAATGCTTAGGAAATGCACGCAGTTAATATATGACCATTTTCTGGAAATAACAAAGGATTTAAAAATCTGAGGTCATGTTGGATAATTTTTTTAAAAAAATTTTAATACAAGGGAGCATTGCAACACTGCTCATGCTGCAGCACATATATGGAGGTCAGAGGACAATGTGGGAGTTGGGCCTTCCCACCATTGGGTCCTGGGTTACACTCAGGTTATCAGGTTTGGCAGGAGGTAGGTGCCTTCACTTGCTGAGCCATCTTCACAGCCCTAGACACAAGACTTACTCTTAAAGTGGTGCCGGTCATGTTTTGTGAACTTCCAAGACATGCTGGATAGAGACCTCTCTCACTGTGTTCTTGTATGTAGTTAAAGTCACCAACTAAAATTCCAGGTCATTAAAAATGATGTTCATATTTAAGTTGACATAACTCGTAACTTAGGGAATAACTGGATTTGCTAGATTTACTTAATGTAACTGAATTGAAGGTCATAGAATAAAGTTTGATTGCTGTAGTGTTAATCAGATGTAATAATTTAAAGAAAAAAACACCTTGCAGTTTCTGACATGAATCTGCTGTAACACTTTGGTGCTTGTGGGAATAAAAGCACTACGAAGTTTGCAAAGGAATTTAACACCATATTTTTAGAATTAACTTAGGCAGATGTGTTCATTTATTCTCTGGAGACTCAGTTGTATAAACGTCACTGTCTCCTGGCAGGCTGTGGTGAGTGAAGGCCTTCCAGAGGAATGATTGGTGAGAAGGGAGTAGCTGGGAGAGGAAAGCTTCCCAGATAAATGATTGGTGAGAGGGGAGTAGCTTGAAGAGGAGAGTCTCCTAGAGGAATGATTGGTGAGAAGGGAATAGCTGGCAGAGGAGAGCCTCCCAGACGAATGAGTTGGTGATGAGGAGTAGCTGAGAGAGGAGAGTTTCCCAGAGGAATCATTGGTGAGAGGGGAGTAGCTGGGAGAGGAGAGCCTCTCAAATGAAAACTTACCTTATATTCCTTTTCCTGGTGTCTGCCTGTAGGCTGGTGTGTGACAAGGACCAAGGCGAACAGCTTTTGGTATTCGTGTGGTCTGTAAACTGTAAAAGCCAAACCTGGGTTTGGCTCCCAGCTCTGCCTTTTGTGAGCTGTAACATGGTGAAGTACTTCACTCTCCTTTTTGGGGGGGGGCACAGGCTTACGGGGAAATCAGAGGGCCTGCCTCCTGGAATATTGTGAACTGTGACGACTGAGCACATACACTGTTCTTTGGACAGTGCTTGGCACCTTATAGAAACTCCATAAGCCGCTAGCTGCTGCCGATTGTGTTAGAGTTACCAGACTGAGAGAAAGGCTGGAAAGTGTGGCTATGTCAGGATTTCACTGTCCTCTCTCCGGGTTACTAGATTATACATGATCTTCAATTTTTTTTTAATTCCTGTTTTGCACTCATCTTGAGTTTATATTACTTTTTATACCAAAAAAGCATTAAATTCATAGTGTGGACTGTAACTTTTTGGCTTGCTGCTGCTTCAGTTTGAATATAGGAGAGCCAAAGTGGAAGTTCAGCTACCTGCAGATGGCTGGAGCAGGGAATTCAAGCTCTGTACAGAGGGGGAGAGTTGTCAAGTGACAAGGATGTCGCGGGTGAGAGTGGGTGTTCCTGTGGTGTCATGTGACATTTAAAAGCCCACACTGCTGTCTGTTGCCATCTGACCCAGTTCTAAGTTGCTTTGGGCACACATTTCCTTCTCTGAGGACAAGGCACATCTACCTGGATGTGGTTCAAGAGGCCCATGTAACATACTTTTCAATAGTAAATGCTCAGTCCAGGAACCAAAGAACCAGAGCCAAGGTGCAGAAATTCATAGTTACTGATCAGAATACCTTCCCTCTGCCCCCAAATCCATGCTTTCTCCATGCTTGTACTTTTCAACATGTTCTTTATCCAGAGCATGTTCTTGGGGCTGTGTGCAAATGTGTTTGTATTGATTACTGCTTTAAATATGCTTATAGAGTCTCTCTTGAGACTTCATTGATCTCCCTGGACCCAGATATAAAGAAAGACAGGGAATTTACAGGCTAAAGTTAGTTTTGAGGGTGTCACGTGTACTAGACGCCGATGTTCTTCTCCTGCTACGCATTCTGAGTCATTGTATTTACATTTTTACCCCTTAGGAATTATTGGTAATAGCTTGGTGAGCTATTGGGGCTGTTTTAAGAAACTATATTTCGTATGTGTCTTGCTTCTTCTTAAGGCAAGATATTTCTCCTCTATTTTCTAAAAATAATGCTTGAAGAATTTTTTTAACTAGGAAAGATTTATTTCATCTTAGTCAAGCTTATATAATAGCATAATAGTGACTTAAATTAGAAGTATAATCCTACCTGATCGACATAGTGAGTTCCAGGACAGCCAGGGCTGTGTAGAAAGACTGTCTCAAAAGTATAGTTACCTCCCATGTTCGGTTACCTCCTCAAAGTAAGCACATGGAAGTTTAACATATATTAATTCAGAATTTAGGAAAGTGGGGTCCTACAAGCAATATAGAGTAAGTATTTGCTGTGGGACTGTGCATACATGGCTGTGGCAGGTGGTTAAGCATTCTCTGTATAGTTGCCGCTTCCCAGTCAGGAATTAGATGGCGAAAGCCCACGGGGCCAGGAGTCAAAAAGGGAAAATGAACAATGTGAGGGGCGATCAGTACAGATGGGGCTCTGCAGGGACACAGTGCAGCACAGGTCTGCCCATTGCTTTTTGTACCCTAACACTGAGACAAATGATGAGAAGGAGCTGGGGTGCCATGCGACCTTGGTCACTGCTCCGTGCCTCTGTGACAAGCCTGCACATCAGCTGTGTCTGCCTCTGCACTGACCTTTAGCATAGACAGATGCCACTATTTTCATTTCTCCCTTCAAAATCTTGTGCAAGTCTCTCCTGTGGCCAATTCTAACCCAGGACCCAGGGAAGAGGGAATTCTAGGAAACAGAGTTCTAGCTTTGCTCAGCCAACACGCTAGAAGCCACAACAGCCTCTCCCTTGTCTATTGGCCATCCTTTGAAAGTATGGAAGTCTCTACATTTCTCTAAACCAGCTTTAACTTGAAAATAAAGACAACAGCAAGATTATCCTTTTGCCTACTATGATGCTGCTTCCTAAATAACAAAAGATATTCTCTTTCTTCCCTCAAAGGACTATAAGAAATCCTTCGTCAATCTTTGGGTGATGTTCAGTTTGCTCTTCAGTCTCTGTCTTTTTTGTGCTATTGTTAACACTTTAATTCGAGTGATAGGGAAATGAGAAGAAGAATTTAGAAAAAGAAGAAAAGAATTAGCTAATATATATCCAGATACATTCAGAGAAGAATGAGGAAGAAATACTCTAAGTCTTAGAGTCCTTGTTTCTTTGTCATGTGGTCATGGATAGATTTGAAAACCCTTCTACTAAGTCTGTATTTCCTTTGGCCTCAGTAGGTAGTCAGCTGGTTAAAGCTGCATGCCTGGGGAAGTGAGCAAACTCATTCCTTAGGGGTCTGCACCATCAGAAGTCTTGCTTGTCTTGGCTTGATATCATTTTCCATTCACTTGCTCAGGACTTGAGAGCAGGAAAAGGGCCCTGGAGAAGCTCCTTCATGTCAGATGTACTCCACCTGACAGGCCTTCCACAATAGCAGCTATTTCCCCTACAGGCCTTCCATAATAGCAGCTCAGTTTCCCCTTGACAGTCAGGAACAGTCACTCCAGCTAGTATGGTAACCTTCTTGCCTGTTAATTCCCTTCACAGAAAGCTCAGCCTTAGGTCAATGAACCATTTCTATGACCCCTGATAGAAGCTTCCCTCCCTGTCCCAGCCATAACAACCGATAGCTGTAGTGATCTGTGAGGGCAATCATTACAGGAGCAGCCCTGATACTATGCCTTAGTTCTTGCCTGTGAACGCTGGCTACAGCACACACGACATCCTGTTTGAGTTACAGATTTGGAGTACATTTTTCATCCTGGAGATGTTATTGCAGCTCTGCAAGTTTTTGTCACCAAGCTGGCATTGTAACAGAATATTCATTCAGGAGGCCATTCCAGTATTCTATCAAGCCAGCTGCATCAGAGTTACAAGTTGGGGAATGCAATGAGACTGGTGATTCTCCAAACATGAGCTCATTTTCATGCTTCATCTGCTGCAAAACACTTTTCATGCTTAACAGCAGTGCTGTAGTAGTGAAAACTTACTTTATATGTCTTCCAGCAGAGGATTTGTAATAATACCGTGGAAAGAGAAGACAAGTCCTTATCTGTAGAAAATGTCTATTCCTTGAGAATGATGAGAATAGATAAAGGTCTCTCGCAGCCCAATCATAAGCAGTGTGCTAACAGGTAACTCACTAACTCTATATCCCCAGCCCCAGCCCATGTATGGGGCTGGATGGGGAGCCCAGTACGGTTCTATGCAGTGGACAGATCAGCTTTGGTGCATGTTCGTCTGTGTTGTTAGGCCCTCACAACCTTCATCTCTGTTAACTGGGCTACTTGTTTACGAACCACTGATCAAGAATGGGTGGCTAGGGAAGAGGGTGACTAACGTACTGGCTGTGAATTATTTTTGAAGACTGATGCAGATGGGACACAATCATGTCCACATGCTGTGCTCATTCATGGACACTTATTTGATTACTTGCTTTTCATAAATTTAAAATCATTTTACTTCTAAGTCTGAGGTTGTTCAAAAAAGCCATTAGAACCAGTCTTTGAATTCCTATGGATTTGTACTTCACATTTTTTCTTTGTAGAACAAACAACAAGCAAGTGTAACACCCACTGGCAATTTTGCCTCTGTGATTCCTCCTTAGCATGTAGCTGCAGTGCCCCACCTATGCTTTTGAGGGGAGGTATCATTATAGTGCGTGAAACCAACTAGAAACAGGGCTTGAATTTCTTCTTATGTTATCCCTTGGTCATAGAGAACTTCCCTGTGGAGCTATAGGTGTGGATTTTGACCCAATAAAGAGCACTATAAAATAGCAGGAGGTCAGGGCATCTTGTGCCTTTAGAACCTGCTCAAACCCAAATACATACCATGTCCATTTGACATGAAACATTGCTGTAGATACCCAGCTGTTTGTCTGGATAGTCAGATGAGCCCAGGGGCTCAATGGGAAGCCTACAATGAATCATAACTAGGTGGGTCTGTGGTCAGCTGATCAGTCTCAACTGCTCTCTAGTAGCAAACCAGGAACTGCCCGTCGTAATACCAAAAGACACATTCCAGAATGCCATCATCTAGATAATGACATCTCTACAGTCTATAAAACCCCCAAAGTATGGTCCTCGAAGATTAAAATGCTGAATGCTGAAAATCTAAAAGCTGAAATCCCTAAAACTGCATTTCTTATTCTGGAATGCTATCAACAAAACGAGTAGAAACAAAACTTCTAAAGAAAAGGTTTTTGATTTTAGTATATGCAAGAAAGGCACAGTGTTGTGGGCAGAATGAACCTGGCTCAGTTTATATGTCTGCAAGAGCTCTTAATGAATTAAATGAATTAAATATACCTTGAAGAGGCTAACACAGTTTTTTACTGATTAGAAAATAATTTCAGGCAGGTGGGATAAGAATACACACAGCATTACTGTTTGGTTACCAATATTGTTTCCATTAAATTTGTGATCTGTACCCAACTGGGTCCACGTGGAATATGTTTTCCATTGTTCAAGCTACAAGTGTGATGTAGAAGGTAGGCTGTTTTATTATCAATGCTGAGACAATCATATATAGAATTACAAAACTATTTCAGACGAGCTGTGCCATGTAGGAAGGGCAAGATCCTACAAGGAGCTGCTGTCCATCAAATGTAGAGCTTCAAGGTGCAGTTGATGATGGTGTGCATTGGCTGCTGCTTGGTTGTCATCTACACAGTGTGTAGTCAGCTGACACATGCTCTGTGTGTCAGAGTTTCTTTGGCTTTGACTTTCTCACCATAGCTTTTGCTTCACTGTCTTTAAGTGTTGGCATGGTGTTTTTACAGTTTGCAGTGCTGTGTGTTTTATCTTCACATCATTGCCAGTACTGGATGTATAAATCCTGTGAAATTATTTGTAGAATTCTAATTTGTCTTTTTTCTAATACTTTTCTTTTGAGAATTTAACATTTTGCAAGTTCATTTTCAGAATGTTGGCTTTGTGCGCAAGTGTTGTGGGTACTAAACGCTCGGAAACTTCCTTAGTAGATGAAAGGTGTCCTTTTTGTACATCTGCTTTTGTGTGAGAGAAATATCTTGAGATCTAGATGCCTTGGGCCCGTTGCAGGTTTTATTGGATCTCAGCAAGACAGTCTGTTTGTCACAGTGTTTCGAATAGATGTAGTTATAAAATTGGTCCACACAATTACCAGTGGTATGATGTGTTTGCACACTACTCTATGAATCAGATTTAGCTACTCACAGCTATTACACTCATGTAACTGTCACTACTAGAAGGCTTATGCACTCAAAAGTAGGTATGCTAATATTGCCGTTTGATTGTGCAGAGTGGCCTATGAACGCTGTGTGTGTTCTTGCACACATGTGCACTCTCTGGTTTCCATGTGCTTGCATGAATATGCATGTGGAAGTTGGAGGTTGAAGCTGCCCTCCTCCTCTATTGTTCCCTACCATATCTTTTGAGATAGGGTTTCTCACTGATGAGTTAGACTGACTGGCCAGCGAGCCCTTGGGATCTGCCTGTCTCCACTTCCCAGTGCCCAGATTCCAGGTGCTTGCCTGGGGATCCGAACTCAGGGCCTCAGTACTTGACTGCTAACACTTGAGGCACTGAGCTCTCTCCCCAGCCCAGTGTGGTCTTTTAAAAATGATAATTTATTTCTCAGATAAATCACCTTTTATTGTAAATAAATGTCTTTTAAAGAAAAAATTGCTTTTTTCCAGAATTATATTTCTAGGATTTTGATATTTTGAGAGTTTAGACTTTAGGAATATTGATCTTTTAGGATTACAACATTCTGGATTGTAGCATTTGGGATTGCATTGGAAGGGTTATGGCCCAGATGTCAGTGCCTGCTTGCCAACAGAGAACAAAAGATAAGTGGACCTTTGCTCTAAAATCCTGCAGGTCTGTGCGCTCATCCCCTGAAGGAGCTTGCAAAGGCTTACAGAAGCCTCAGTCTGTTACCAGCATTTGCTTGAAGCCCCATCCAGCCTTCAAGTTCAGGACCAGAGTGTGTTCATGACTGCCCAGGCCTGTCACAGAGTGCTGCCTTTCCGGCCTCCTTTCCAGACTGGCAGGCTTCGGGTTACCTGTGCATCGTCTTAGCACAGCACGGATGATGTCTGCTTGGGGCAGACAGCCCAAGTGCAGTTGCAGGGCTTCATTCTTTATACTGTGCAGAATGATCTACATGTGCCCGACTGCCAGACACTAGGGTTTTGTTGAAGACAGGCTCCTGGGTTTCTGTGCCCGCGCCCCCATTCTGGCATGTTTCTTACCAGTGTATCTAGAGCTGTGTTGTGTTTCCCAGACCCAGTCAGCATACTGGCCTGGCTAATGACCTGGGGTGATGTCTTCTGAAAAGGAATCAGTGGATCTAGATTGAAGGAAATTTTGCCTCTTAAGGAATATTTGCTAATGTTTGGAGACATTTTTGGTTATTACAAGTAAGAGTGGGGAACTACTGGCATCTAGTGGATAGTAGCCAGATGTCCTGAAAAACATCCTATGCCGAAAGGCACAAGCTTTTCATTTAAGAATAATCTGCTTTGACCCTTCTGCAGTGCTGAGGTTGAGTGACCCTGGACTTGATGGTGGTGGCCTAAAGGCTGAAGCTGTGCAATAGTGTGAGAGAGACACTGAGAGAGCATCACATATTCCTTACAAACACGCCCAGAGGAGGAAGCAGGCATAGGTCAGCTGATGCATGCACGGTGCCAGGGGTGCTGATTTGATCCAGGAGGAAAACCACACACAGAAAAGCAGCTGTGAGCAGAATTAACAACAGCTTAAGTTTTGATAACATATTATCTCAGATTCATCTGTCTTCTACACAGGCCAGATAGGAGACTGGATGGAGATGAGGTGGATTTGCTATTTTTCCATACCCCCATCCTCCACCCCCAATGCTGAGGACTGCACCAAGGACCTTGAGCTTGCTAGAGAATTATTTTTCCACTGAGATAATCTCCAAATGTAAATTCTACAACCCTACCTACAGAGCAGTGTTTGTTTAGGTTTCCTGTTTGAGAACTACACTTGTTCTGGTCACTTCTACCTGTTCTTTCCAAGTATAATAACCCTTAATTCATAAGCTAGACAATGGTTATTTGGGTCTGGCAGACTCTGAGTTTATGTAGTCAAGAACTGGAGAAGTAGCCACAGGCTGGCCTTGGGGACCAGCTGATTACTGTGACCTAGACCTGGCTACCATCCTTCCAAGCATCTGATGTCCAGAAACTTCCAATCCAACTGGGAGAATACAGTGCAGTTTACGTTCTCCAGGAGTTGTTAATTTGGGGACCATTTGCATTTCCCACTGTTTCCCTATGCACAATTCCCCCCATAAATTATCACCCTTCTCTATGGGGAAAGCAAGTTCATGTTTTGGTGTGTGTAGCAGTGTCCTTCTTGGATTCCCCTTATTCGAAGGACTTGGAAGTAATTCAAATTCAAGAGTTGTTTGACTGTGGCTGTGTTTTTATTTCCATACTCATATTAAAAGTTATACCGTACATCTTTATTGTTTAGAAAGCATGTTGAGACCGGGTGTGGTGGGAGGCAGAGGCAGATGGGTTTCTATGAGTTCGAGGCCAGCCTTGTCTACAGAGCAAGTTCTAGGGCAGCCAAGTGTCTGTTACGTAGAGAAGCCCTGTCTCACCCCCTCCCCAAATCACATAGCAATTTATTCTCTGTCACATTATACAGTGTTCAGAATAATTTATACAGGGCCTGTAGAGATGGATCTGCAGGTTAAGAGTATTGACTGCTCTTCCAGAGGACCCTGGTTCAATTCTCAGCACCTATGTGGCAGCTCACAGTTGTCTGTAACTCCAGTTCCTGGGGAATTCATGGCAAAACAATGCACATAAAAATAAATGTTAAAAAAGAATAATTTAAAAAAAAGAATAATTTATACAAATGAAATGCATCTGAACATAGTATTACTTCTCCTCCTGAAAACATATCAGACTGGGGCCGGAGAGGACTCAGGAGTGAATAGCACTGCCTGTTTTTTCAGGGGACCCAAGTTTGTTCCCAGTACTCACATAGTTGGTAACAACCATCTGTAATCCAGTCCCGGGGGATCTGGTGCCCACTTCTGGCCTTTGTAGGCACCAGGCAGACACACTTGCGATGACAGACATGAGTTACAGGCAGAACTCACATACACATGAAACTTTAAAAACAAACCAGAAATTCAGACTCTCTGTTTGGATCTTTATATTCTACACACATCAAGAATCACTGGTGTACTTTTTCAACGTCTGCATTATTAGCACATCCCACGCTGCAGAACCCATTCAGTCCCAACTGACCCTCCCAGGACTTCATCCAATAAGGTCATCTTGGTTGCTGTCGTTTTTTGCTGTGTGACAAAATGGCCTGGCAAAAGCCACCTAAGGGATAAAGGGTTCATTTTGGCATATGGTTGGAGAGGGATTCAGTGCATCATGGCAAGGAAAACATGGCCACACACGGGGAAGGAATGCTGGCAAGGGAAGGAGGCTCGCTGCTCACATAGTATCCTTAGTCAGGAAACGGAATGAGCAGGAAGCCCCAGGCTCACTTTTGATGACCCACTTCCTCTGGCAAGGCTTTACCTCCTCAAGATCCCACAATCGTCCCAAACAACTAGCAGCTAGGGGTTCACATACATGAACATGTGGAGAACTTTTCTAATTCAGGAAGTATGGGCACATGCTACTGTATCTAGTGTTAAAGAGATAGCTATCCCAAGACTGCCTGTTCCCTTCCAGCTGTGGCCCTAGTTCTCAGCTTACCTATATCTACAGTGGTTTTAAAAGAAGTTCTTGCAGCTGCTAGTAAGTTCCTATTGTCTTTGATTCAGCGTCCACCAACCAAGTCCATTTGCACTCTTACACTGGCTTCAGGTCTGTCAGCATCACCAGCTCAAAATGCCAACAAATCCAGCAGTTCTGTCTTACGTGGGTGACTTTCTCTCTGTTCTTCTGTTTCTGCAGCACCCATTGTACTCTCTAGACTCTGACAGCAGCAGGGTCACTTCGTGGTGGCAGAGACTCTAGGAGTTATGAGGCGCGTAGGCAGTGCCATGACGGGCGAATGCTGTGAGACAGGGAGGACTCAGGGCAGTAGAGGTTTGGGGGCTGAAGACAGCTTTGACGACCCCAGTGTGAGATGCTGTGGGCAAGAGTTAAACACATCAAATGCCTGTTCTGGATGTGCTCAGTTTATCTATGACACAGGAAGCTAAAGAAGGCCCTACAGCCAAGCGCAGTTTCACAGTCGCAAATGTGACAAGATTTAAGTACTTCCTGAAGAATTCCTGTCCCATTTTCAAACACACAGAAACTTTTATTAATATTGTTTGCTTTATAACTGTTTGTCTAATAGTTTAAAGAAAATTGGGCTTTATTAAATGAAGAGACAGTTCTTAATAAAAAAGAACAGCTCCCCTGCATGTGGAGTTTGGTCAGGTGACCACTATGTCAATAAATGTCTGTCCTAGATTTCAGAATCTCATGGACAGTTATGACTTGCAAAAAACAATAACAAAAGACTTTTTGGCTACGGAACAGCAGCACTGCCAATAGTTTCTCAAATATTGATAAGCGGGGGAAACTCACCATGAACTATCACTGTACTTACCTAAGAGCAAACTGATAGGCCATGTGGGATCTCAAAATAAGGAGTGATCCTTTTAAGAGAGAGCATTCTGGCATCTTATATTAGCATTGCGTATATGTGCTAACATGTGTATGTGTGTGTTTATGTGCACACATAGCTGTCTTCCCTGTTTTGCTGAGGATCTGTGTAAACTTCCACTACACTGGGACTATACTGGATACATCTGACTTGCTTTCGTGAGAACTTCCATAGTAGTCTGGTTTGCCTGTGGGATATTATTATTACAAGTAAAAATCATAGTTAAGGTAAAACTTCAGTAATAGTTAATTAAGGAATTTAAAGGTCCCCTAATGAACTGTGTAATTACTGAGGTTTCCAGTAAACACTCAAGACCCTCCTTCACAACCCTTTTACATTCTGCCCCTGACAGACCTTCCCCATACTGTGTGGAGAGGTGACTTGCCAGATACAGCACTGAGATGAGACAGTCCCTGGCTGGTGAAGACTCCCTCTTGCCACATCGGCAGAATGTGGTCCCTAGCACATCCTTCAGTAAACAGCTGTGGGGTGGCACACCCCTGGAATCCCAGCACTTATGAGACTGAGGCAGATTGCTGTGAGTTTGAGGCCAGCCTGGTATACATGAGGAGGTCAGGCCAGCCTGGTGTACATGAGGAGGTCAGGCCAGCCTGGTGTACATGAGAAGGTCAGGCCAGCCTGGTGTACATGAGGAGGTCAGGTCAGCCTGGTGTACATGAGGAGGTCACACCAGCCTGGTGTACATGAGGAGGTCAGGCCAGCCTGGACAACATGAGATCCCGTCTCAAAAAGGAAAAATGAAATGTCTGTGGTGGCCTTTTCAATGAAATCCTAACGCTGAGACAAAGGTACCCTCCAAGCAGTAGTGAATCAGTGCAGCACTGAGTGACATAAAAAAAAGACCTGCAAGGACAGTGAAGGGAATTAGAAAGAACAGAAAATCTGTGGACATTGACGCCTGGATAACCCATGTCCTCAGCTATCAGATGTTTACAATCACCCCGTACTGCATTGCCTATGTACTCAACAGACATTTGAGTTTCCACTTACACATCCTGGACATTGTTCCTAGGCTTCAGGAGTATATAATAGATCAGTGAAGATTCCTGTCCCTACAGGGGAAGTCTGATAAAAGCAAATATATATATAGCAGCACACACAGGTAAGTAGGTACTGGTACATTATGAGAATAGTCGAAAGACGCACGGAAACTGGTGGGGAGGCTCCTAGAAACGATGGTCAGAGAAGACGTTTGCAGTTGGGTGACAACTTAGCATAAGCTCTGAGACCTGAGATTGCTTGATTTAGAGTGTGTGTGCATGCCATAGCTCACCCCGGTTTTCTTGGAGCTTACCGTGTAAAATAGGCTGGCCTTGAATTCCTGCCTCTGCCTGGCAGGTGACGTTGCTCATTTCCCCACTGTTGTTACCTAGCTTAAAGGACACGCTGGACCGTTGAAGTTCCAAAATCCAAACCAGGCGGCCAAGCTTCAGACCCCTTTCTCCTAACCACTGTGTAATTGTGTGTAGAAGCAAACAATCAAAACTTATTTTTATAGAAACGTTTTATTTGGAGCTGGCCCCCTGCCCCATTTTTCCTCAGAAAAAACCGGTGACTTAATTTACATCCTGAGTGTGCCTCCTCTGTACATGTTTTCTCCATTTTTTGCATTTTATTGTAAGTCAATGCTTCTGTTAGAGAGAGCAGTGGAGAATCAGATGCTTGCCAAGCTAAAGTGTGTGTGCTTGTTCATTGAAACATTAGTTGATAAGAGTTGAAACAGAAACCATTGCATTAAATGGCTTTTAAGTAGCCCATGGATTTAATTTTTCTCTGTTCTCTGGGTTTTCACTTAATATAAATTATGGAGAGTGTTTTAAGTTGGTTTGCTGTGTGAGTGTGAACAGTGACAGGAGCTGGGAGAAGGCAGTCATAGATCTGACTTTCCGGTATTCTGTTCTTCATCCCCTGCTACGAACCTGTGCTAAGGACTGAAGGATGGCTCACTGATCGCAAGTGCATACTGGCCGTCTGTGCTGGCATATGCCTTTAAGCCCAGCATTCAAAAGGCATTCTCTGTGAATTCAAGACCAGCCAGACCCACTTAGTTCCAAGACAGCCAGGGATGCTTGGTTAGGAGAGAGAGGGAGAGAGAGAACCTACTGCTCCTCTAAGAGACCTGAGTTCAAGTCCCAGCACTCAATGCTGGGTGGTTCACAACCACCTGTAACTCCAGCTCCTGGGCATTTGACACCTCTGGCTTGTGTGGGCGCGCACACACACTCAATTTTTAAAAGAATAAAAGTAAATCTAAAGAAAAAGACATCCTGTGTCAGGCAGTCTTACGTCACAGCATTTCTTGGTGTGGGACAAATTAGTCAGCACTAGTCATACATGGTTAATAATTTAGCTGTAGTGACAATGCGCAAAAAGGCACCAATCCAGATGTATATACACATTATTTTTCAAGCGTACCTTCTGAGAAGGTCCCTCATGGTGTAGGTATAAGGGTCTACTGAACTGCAGTCCAGGTGGCCTGAGCACAGCTGTTTCATATCAGGAAATAATGCTAGCTACAGAGACAGCAGTACTGTGTATATACTTGGACCTTACCAAGTAATGTAAAACATACTAGGTTTATTCCATTGACCTCCATAGTTCCAGACCATTTCATGTAACCATGTTTATCTCTTCAGCGGCTTTGGCTTCTGAGTCCTTCCTTCCTTCCTTCCTTCCTTCCTTCCTTCCTTCCTTCCTTCCTTC
>LOJH01009685.1:13138-24228 GCA_001685095.1 Ellobius talpinus
ACCAGTGAGCAGAAGTAGCATTGGGAAGGTTGAGAACCAGTGAGCAGAAGTAGCATTGGGAAGGTTGAGAACCAGTGAGCAGAAGTAGCTAGCTGAGGGCCAGGCAAGGCAGCAGGCTGCACAGGTGCTTTCTTTCATTCCTCTCCACTCTTGACTATGGGTGTCATGTGACTAGCTGCATGAGTTTCTGCCTTGACATCCCTGAAATGATGAATGGTAACCTGCAAGTGAAAGCCAAATAAGCCCTTTCCTCTTCTACAGTGCTGTTTGGTGGGTATTTTTTTTTAATCACAGCAACACGAGTGAAAGCAGGGGCGTAGGAATGCATAATAGACTTTGGTCTCGTTCACTCCCTCTAGCAATCTTTCTTTTCAATTCTCATTGTTTTAGAATTTCATACAGGTATACACTGCACCTTGAGTGTGTTCCCCGTGGTCCCTTCCTCTACACTCTCCTTTTCTTGACCCTCCTCTCTCACATTTTCCCCTATTCTTCCTTAGACAATTTCATGTCTACCATCATTTAATATACACACGGGAACCAAAAAATGAGAGAAAATATCTGATATTGATCTTTCCAAGACTGTCTTAGTTCATTTAATATATTATCTCTAGTTGCATCCATTTCCCCTCATATGATGTAATTTTATTCTTTTATGGTTAGAAGAAGTGTCACAGTTTCCTTATGCATCCCTCTGTTGCTGGGCACCGAGGTTGGATCCACAACTTAGCCACTGTGAATAGCACTGTAGTAAACTCTGATGGACAGGTATCTCTGTGATGGATTGATTTAGGGTCCTTTGGGCAAATGCCCAGGAGTAGTATGGCTGAGTCATAAGAAAGATCTACTGTTGGGTTTCTGAGAAGCCTCCATAGTGACTTCAGCACTGCTGGAGACTAGTGTGCATTCCTGCCTGCAGTGTGCTGGGGTCTTGGTTTGTCCAGATCCTCAGCAGCATTATTGTTGGAATTCATTTGTTGAGAATTTCATACAATATATTTTGATCAAATTTTTTACCCTCCAGATCCCACCTCTTTCCCTACCTACCCAACTTCATATTCTTTATTTCCTTAGAAAAACCTAAAACCTAAACAAAAAAGAACAAAAAAAGCATACAAAAACATAGAGTTAAATTTAGGTTGGCCAATTACCCCCGAGTGTAAGATTTGCCTGGCACTTTGGTTGATATACCCAATGTATATACTAAATTTTTCTTCTCCCAGCAGCTATCAGTTGCAATAGAGTCTCAGTTAGGATGGGACTCTGCACATTTCCCCTTCTCTACACTAGAACTTTCTCTAGCTTGAATTTGTGCAGCTTCTCCACATGTTGTCATAACCTCTGGGAGTTCACAGATGCCTGGTGTATCTAGAAAAATGCCATTTCCTTGAAGCTCTTCATCACCCCTGACTCTTACTATCTTTCTGCCTCCTCTTCTGCATAGATTCCTGAGCCTGGAGGGGAACGGTGTGGCAGAGGGATCTCATGCACGGCTAAGCGCTCTAAAGTCCCTTGCTCTCTGCATATTGTTCAGGTGTGGGCTCTATGTTAATTACCGTCTACTGCAGGAAGAAGATTCTCTGGTAAGGGTGGAGCTATGCACTGATCTGCATGTCATCAGGAGTCATGCTACTGCTCTTTCCTTTAGCAGAATAATAGTCTTCCTATAAGGGTCATGACCTATCTGATCTCATGTCTTGGCTACGTTAGTGGTGTCGTGTATGGGCCCTATCTCATGGAGTGAGCCTTAAATAAAATAACAAAGTGGTTGGTTACTCTCATAATAACATGCCCTATTGCATTGATGAGCATATCTTGTAGTCAGGTCACTCATAACTCACAAGGTTTGTAACTGGATGAGAGTGTTATTTTTCTTCTCTGGTAACATGTATAGTATATCCAGAACCATGCATATCAGTAGAGATGAAGCTCCCAATTGAGTACTGGCTCAATTCCTCCATGTTTGATAGCATAAATATGTGTGTCTTCAGCAATAGGGTCTTACTGTCAGGTTGTGAGGGGCAGCCAGTAGCATTGTTAGTAGCCTGGAACATTTGAGGGAAAGTCTATAGGATGCCTTAGGAGGCCAACAACGCAAAAAGATGTAGCTCATTCCTTCACTGAGGGTCTTTTTGGTAGTATATGATGTATAGAAAGGACTCTGCATCCTACTACAGAGACACTTACTCATCCATGTTCATTGCTGCTCTATTTATAAGAGTCAGAATTAGAAGCAACCTCGATTCCAACAAATGATGAATGGATAATGAAAATGTTCATTTATACAATGAAATATTAGTCACCTGTTAAGAAAAATGAAAGTTGAATGAAAATGGATAGAGCTAGAAGCAGTCATTCTGAGTGAGGTAATCAAGACACAGAAAGAGAACATTACATGTTATCTCTTATATGTGGATGCTAGCTTTAAGCTTTAAAACATGTGTGTTTCGTTTAGAGGATCCATAGAGATTAGGTAGGTGGTAAGGGACAGAGGAGAGGAGAGAATCCTCCCAAGGACGGAGCAGTCGAATCCAATGTTACAAAGAGATAAAGAAGAAACTAGAATAAGAGGATTCAGTGGGGGGGATGGGAGCAGGGTGAAGGAGAGAACGAGGGGAGTGAGAGCCAACACTAAAGGCCTTTGGAAAAGCCATATGGAAACTGTAGAAGCTTCCTGAAATATATACATATAAAAAGGAGTTTAGTGAAGTTATATATAATGGAGTAGACAGCACCCCAGCTAGACACCTTATATTGTTTGTCTTCTTAGTGACCACAGTTCTCCTGGGGCAGATGTCATTGGAAGGTGTCTTTGATTTGCATGTCTCTGATGCCTAATGAGACTGAACACCTTTTTGTGTTTATTTGCTATTTATATCCCAACCTTTGAGAACAGTCTATTTTATCAGCCAATTTATTGATATTATAGTTTGAATTTTTGTTGTCTAGTTGAGTTCTTGGTATGTTCTAGTTATTAACCACTGTTGGGTGTGTAGCTAGCAATGATTTTCTCCTCTGTAGGCTGGCTCCTCACATACCCATTTCCTTCTCTATGCAGAAGCTTTTTAATGTCTTAGTTTTTATTTTTTTGATTGTTGGTCATAATTCTTTAGCAACTGGGGCCCTATTCAGAGAGTCCTTGCTTGTGCCCACACTTTCAAGTGTTTTCCCTTAAGTTTCAGGTCTTGTATCAAAGTCTTTGATCCATATGGAGTTGATTTTTGTTATGGGTGAGAGATTGGGGTCTAGATTCATTCTCACACATGTGGACAGCCATTTTTCTCAGCTCCATTTGCTAAAGATACAGTCTCTTTTTGACGGATTTCTCCAAAGTCAGGTGACTGTAGCTGTGTGGGTTTATATCTGCATATTGTGTTCCATTGATCTATGTGCCTGTTTTTGTACCAATGCCATGATGTTTTTGTTACTGCAGCTCTGTAATATAACTTGGGATCAGGAATCAGGCTACCTCCAGCACTATTCTTTCTGTACATTACTGCTTTGGCTCGCTGAGGTCTTTTGTACTTCCATATGAATTTAATGTTGATTTTTCTATTTCCGTGACATCAGAGTTTTGATGGGGACTGTGTTGAATCTGTAGGTTGTTTTTGGTAAGATGGCGACTCTCACAGCATTGATTCTTCTGGTCCTTGACCACAGGAGGTCAGTTTAAAGTGTTTGTTATACAAGACTCTTGCTTCCTTGGTTAGGTTTATTTCAAGGTTTTTAAGCAGTTGGCCTTTTTAAGGGTTGTGGTATTCTCCCACAATGCCTCTGAACCTTTCCTTTAGGAGGTTTTGATTTTTTTCCTCTCCTTTCAACAAGTTGGGGTCCTTTTTTTGACTCCTTGGGTTTACATGTGTTTAAATCTTTGTCTCCTTGTCTCCCAGTTGTCTGACTGACCTGTTTTGTTTCAAGGACTAAATTTCATACAAGCTAAGCAAACACTCTTCTGCTGAGCTGCATCCTTTGCTCTACTTTGACTCTTTGTGTTTGTTTTTTGAGACAAGGTCTCAGTATGTAACTTTGGCTGTTTTAAAACTTGCTCTGTAGTCCAGGCTGGTCTCAACCTCACAGAGATCACCTGTTTCTGCCTCCCGAGTGCTGGGATTAAATGTGGGAGCTAGCACCCATAGGTTTACTTTAACTCTTTATACAAGGCTGAGCCTTCCCAAGTTGCCCAGACTGGCCTTGAACATGCAACGCTTTGGTCTCAGCCTCCTGAGTACCCAGGGTCATTAGTCACTTTGCTTCCTTCAAAATGGGCTTGTACAGGAGAGTGACAAGGAGAGGCTTGCCAGGAACATCTTCAGACTTTATGGGAAAAGACAAGGGGGGATGGGTAATTGTCTTTGACCCTGAATAAGAAGCAAGGGTTTTGTGCATACATATTCCCAGGCTGCCCCGTCCTCAGGACTGGAAGAAGGGTGTTTGAAATGCTCTTGCCTCACTGTCCTTCCAGTCCTGGCATTCTTGTTGCTATTTTTAATCATAGAAGGTACTGGGTGGGGACTTTGGAGATACCGTATGAAGATGGATGTGCCGTTTGCATGTCACCCTATGGGAAGCCTGCTCGATCAGGTTGTGTAATAGACTACTCCCTGTGGATCAGACAGCAGGGTTGGGTCAAGCTTTCTAGGCAGTAGAGAGAGTTCTGATGCCCACCCACAGACTCCCCAAATCATGAGCCTCGAAGCCCAGGCCTGATTTCCAGGCAGACTTCTGCCCTCTTCCTGGGACTGACTTGCCTCTGAAGGTGGAGCAGGGAATGATCAGGACGCCATGGTGGAAGATATCTTCCCACCCAGACTTTGAGAAGAGCCTCTCTTACACTTGGCCTGGATGTTTGGCTTCTCCCGGGCCTGGCCTCTGCCTCATTCAGCTGCCCCCCAGGAACTGGCCTCCTCTGCTGCTTCTAAGCAGCCTCCTGAGAGCAAAATGGAGATACTTGCAAAAGAGAAGTCTAGACTGTTGCAATCCTGGGAATGGATAAATATTAGCTATTTTCTACTGTGAAAGCTAAGATGCATTGGCTCATTTCCCTTTTTGTAAGAGAGAAATAAACACAGGAAGGGTTTTGGAGAGTGGAGAATAGGACACCTTGTGGGGAACGTAGAGGTGCATTTCTGCTAACTGCAGGATGAGCTTGAGTGAGAACTCTGCCTCACTCTCTCTTCCATGAGCCAGTGTGGGACAGAGTGCTCTGCTGGGTCCCTCATGGCTTCTACATTCTTGGGAATGAGCTGGGTGCAGACAGCACCATCTTTCCTGTGCCTCCTGCCACCTGCCTCATTTCTCTTTTCTCTTTCTCCCTCCTGGGCCTTCTCAAACCTTGTGGTTTTCAATGATGAAGCCACCACACACACACACACACACACACACACACACACACACACACACGTGCATTGAATATTCAGAGCCCCCTTCTCAGTCCCACGTTGGGTGCATTCAAGTCCTCCCCTGGGGAACACATTGAAGGCATCATACTAAGAATCTTATAAAAATACGTCAGTTAATTGTCACAGAACCTTATAAAACAGCTCTCATTATTCCCATGAGCTGTGAGGATGCTTGAACTCCAGATAGGAGCAAGAAAACTCTGTTTCCTGAGTGGTTCTGCAGGGAGGGGTCCTAGGTAGTTAGCTTCTTCTCCCCCTTCCCTGCAGATCTCTGGAGTCAAGGCTTCTCTTCTGTCTATATATGGATGGCAGTGGTGGCCTACTGAGGTGGCAGGAGGGAAGGTTAGAGGGACTTGTGACCTCAGGCATCTCAGTCTCACTTCATTCCATCCCTCCCCAGCTGGACGGAGTGGGTGGGAGGGAGTTGTAGGCATGCTGGGACTCCATCCAGTTCTAAAAATGTCCCTCCCAGCTCCTGGCCTCCAGAAACGACTCCTTTGCAAGCCAGTCTTTGCCTGTCTGCACGTTCCTACCTCAGCCACCCTCCTCTCTTCTACCTTTGTGGCTGGCTGAGTCCCGTGGGCCTCCCTCCAGTGTTGGCTTCTTTGGGTTTCAGCTGCGTGTTGCAACAGTTGTAATGGACATTGGACATAGTTATCTTTGTCCGGTGGTACTTCCCCCAGCTTTGTCCTTCTGGGCCAGGCTGCTTCCTGATCCGTTAACGGTCTGCCCCTGTGTGGGGACCACACTCAGAACAGACTGCACTGTGGTTCCTAGTTCTGGCCAGCCTGCTCCATGCCTTCGTCCCTCCAGCTCCTGGGGTCTTCTAGGTAGGGTCATCATACAGATAGCGCTTAGTCTCAAGGCCTGCATGGAATCACGTGTGATGCTGTCTCACCCTGACACGCCCTTACACTACTCACCCTGACATGCCTTTGCACTACCTCTGAGCCCAGGTGAGAGGGAGCAGTGGCAGCATCATTTTAAGGGACCGTTGTGAGGACTATGTGGCAGAATGTCCACAATGAATACAGCGCCTGCAGAGGGCCTGCTCCCTCCGGTCACTTCCCCCTCCCTCCCATCCCCCTTTCCCCACTCTCTTCCTGTCTGCCTCCCTCTTTCTTTCCTCCTCATTTCGCTCTTTCCCTCCATTCTTGTCTCCTGGGGACTGTTTCTGCTCACAGGTTTCCTGAGTATATCTTCCTTGTCAGATCACTCAACCGTCCCCCTGCCCCCCACCATGGAAGTCAAACCATCCTGGTCCCCTGCCTTCTCTACTTCCTAAGGTCATGGGGGACTGCTAGAGAAGCCACAGTCAGCCAACTCTGACTGGGGGTTGTGGTCTTGGTTCTGACTCTCAGAGTAGAGCTGTGGCTTTGGGAAAGGTCTGACTCCTCTCAGGATCTCCATTTCTCTTCTCGGAGATCCCCTGGGTACTGTGTGGTGTTGTGGGACCACGGCCCAGGGTTGCCTATGCACAAGGCTTTGCAAGGCCCATGGTGATTCCTGCATGTTTCCCACCTTGCTTCTGCTCTCAATGATGTTGACAACATGTCTGCTCCAATTCTCAAATGCTCTACTTACCCCCATTCCCTACCTTTCTGGGGGAAACTTAATCATCCTGTTGTCTTAATGACAGCTTTGCACAGCACATTCCCCAGGTTAATTACCTGTGTAAACCAAACAGCTGCCGTTTAATCTCTTGCAAAGGAGAGAGCTGCAGCCAGTTGGAGGTCCCTTTCTCCTCAGCACGTAAGCCCACAAGAACCCACATGCCCACCTGTGCACACACCAGCCCCTGCCCTTCTTTGCCTGAAAATCATCTATTTTATGACTTTCTGAAAGGCTAGTGTGTAGGCAGAGGTTGTGCATGTGGGTTGCATGTGTGTGTGTACATTCATAGTATTAGCTGATTTCTGTTACCATGATAAGACACTATTACCAAAAGTAACTCAAGGAAGAAAAAGGTTTATTTTAACCTCTGTCCAGAGGGAAAGAATCCATAATAGCAAGGAAGGCACCATAGTAGGAGCAGAAAGCAAGGAGACCATATTTCATCCATACACAGGAAGTAGAAAGTGAGAACAGGAAATGGGGAAAGCCCAGAAACTCTCAAAGCCCGCCCTCCAGTGACATATTTACTCCAGCAAGGGGCCAGCTACTAAAGGTTCCATAACCTCACAAACAGCATCAGCTGAGTGCTGGATGGTTTAAATACCTGAGTTTGTGGAGGACATTTCTCACTTAGACCACAACACGAACACACACACACACACACACACACACACACACACACACGCTGTACTACTTATGGCTTCTCCATTGTTATGACGAGTTACCTAACAAGAATGACTTAGAGAAGGGTTGATCTTGGCTCACAGTTTGAGAACACAGTGCACTCTGGTTGGAGAGATCACAGTGGTGGGAGTGTGAATCGCTGGTCACATGGCATCCACAGTTAGGAAGCAGACAGTAGAGTGCTGCTCCTCAGCTTGCTTTGTCTTTTTTATTCAGTCTTGAAAACTAGCCTATAGAATGGCGTCACCAACATTCAGGGGAGGCCTTCCATCTTCTGATTGACTACGCATCAAACATCCTTATATACACAGCCCTGGGTGTGTTTCCTGGGTGATTCCAAATCTAGGAAAGCTGGCAATGAAGATACACACGCACACACTCACACACACACACATGCACACCACAAATACCATCCTCTCTCCTTAGGGTTACTGAGCTTGTCTCTCTCTAAAACAATGGCTTTCCTGTTCCCAGAAGCTCAGAGAAGGCCTAAGGTCTCAGGCTTCCATGCTGCTGCAGTTTCACGGTCCTGGGTGAGCACTGCAGACACCCTTATGTCAATGTGGTCTCCCTCAGGAGAGGCCAGCCATTTAGGCCCCTCTCAGGTTGGTATAGCAGAGACAGAGCTGAAATTTCACAAAAGGTGTCAAGAGAGTAAGGGGTGTCACCTTGGAGGGGATGGAACAAAATGAAAAGGGTTGTAGGAGCAGGGTAGTCACTGTCAGAGGGGAGCAAGACTCAGTGTGAGGCTGTGAGATCATGGCTAAGTATGGGCAAGGAAATGGGGCTCGTGGAGCCGAAAGGAGAGAGGAGAGGAGAAAGGCCTAAAGATGCACACAACAGCCTCACGGCTATGGCCTGACTTCTCCCAGCACCGTTCCTGAACACGGCTCTGGCTTCAAGGGAACCAGAGGGATTTTATTCTGGGTCACATGGGTTCCTATGGTCCAGGACCACAGATTCAGGTCATTCCAAGCCACGGTTACTGTAGGCACAAACTAAACCTATAGATCAGAGTATTTACAGAACACATCCGTGAGAACAGCAGGCAGGCTGCTTACAGCAAAGAGGGCCGATCTCAGCAGCAGGATTCAGATGCTGTCTGATGACACTCAGCTTCTGGGCGGGTAGAAGCTCACCGTCTGCTAAGATGATACATTCAGTAAGTTTTCCCCAATAGTCAAAGGATGTTGACGTGATACACAGGTGGGTGAGGATGACTGACGACAGCCCAAGGCCGTTCTGTCTCAGAATCTGTAATGCTTTCTCCACAGTCACGAAGTTACAACCATCTTTAGATTCTTCCACATGGATCTGGGATTCCTAGGAAATTTCCCTCACACCATGGAAACCTCAAGTAATGTTTGGCAGGCCTATCTTTGCCAGCTAAGTCCTCTGTCTGTGGTCATGGTGTGGACTTAGAAAGCCGTTGTCGAGGGTAGAATTGCCTCCCCACACTCAGGACTAGGGGCATCTTTGCTTCTAGAGCAGTGGTTCCCAACCTTCCTAATGTTTTGATCCTTTAATACAGTCACGCATGTTGTGGTGATGCCCAACCATAAAATGATTTTCATTGCTACTTCATAACTGTAATTTTGCTACTGTTATGAATCGTAATGTAAATGTCTGGTTTTCAGGATATCTGATTGTGACCCTGCCCCACAAGTTGAGAACTGTCTTTTTTAGAGGGATCTGCCATTTTTTGGTGAGGAGTAGAGGAGATCAATGTCCTGAAAATCTATTTAGTCTCAGCTGTGTGTCGCAGCCATGTGACCTCTGTAATGCCTTGACTCGGAATGGCACAGGCCAGTATGGAATCAGATGCCTGGTACACAAATCCCTCCTCATCCCTATGGCATTCCTGACCAGTGGGCTGGGGATACCTGCCCTGTAAAATGTGGTATACCTGCCTCAGAGGTCTTGGAAGGGTGAGCCACGGGCACACCTGTAGTGCTCAGGAGAGAGACTGCTGTGTAATGTAATTTTGGGGTGTGTGGTGAACCTGGGCTCTATAATCAGCCTTTGGAAATTGTCTTTCTCAATTTAGCTGTCTACACAGTCTGAGCTAAACAGGAGGGGAGACGAAGCTGAAAATGGCTGAGCTCTGGGGCCTCTTCCCACCCAGCACCTGCAGCAGGCTGGCCTTGACCTTTCACTGGTTGTAGGGAGACTACCCCCTGGGAGCTGAGGAACCCCCTGTTGAGGAAAGACTGCAGAGTGGCTTCTCTGGCCTTCCACAGTTCTTTCTCTTCTAGGAGCCAGGTATCCCAGCATGCCCCTGGTCAGTGTCTTCTTGCCCTCTTGATTCTCATGTCGTGCTGGACGTCCATGGTTCTGTGGTTTTGGGATGACAAGCCCCATCCAGGGAGTTCTAGCCCATGTTAGAACAGGGTCAACTTGTTATCACACCCACCCTGTGCTTTCCTAAGGAAGAAGCTGACATGGAGACTTGTATTTTCTTTTCTTTCTTTTTTTTCCATTTTTTTGTAGAAATTGCTTTTCTTTTTTAAACTATTTTTATTGTGCTATATATTTTCTCTGCTCCCCTGCCTTCCTCCCCTCTCCCCTTCTGTCCTCTCCCGTGACCCCCACATTCTCAATTTATTCAGGAGATCTTGTCTTTTTCTTCTTCCTATTTAGATCCATGTAAGAGGAACACTTAGGGTCCTCTTTGTTGTCTAGGTTCTCTGGGGTTGTGGATTGTAGGCTGGTTTTTTTCTTTGCTTTATGTCTAAAAGTCACTTATGAGTGAGTACATGTGATATTTGTCTTTCTGGGTCTAGGTCACCTCACTCAATATGTTTTTTTTCTAGATCCATCCATTTGCCGCATATTTCAGAAACTGCTTTTCTTAATGACAGCAGGACTTTTTGTTTTACTTTGTCCCTGGTTTCCTCCTTTGGGCCCTGGCTAGTGTCCTTGACCCTGGTCGTAGCTTTAAAGGACACAGGCAGCTCCCTGGATTGCCCTGAAGGGAGCTGCATCATGGCTAAGCAGAACTTGCTTTGCTGTTCTCCCCTTCTGTTCTTCAGAGCCTTCCCATGCAAGCTCCTTCCTTCTCCACCGATGCAGGCCCCACAGGTTCCTGTTTATTCCTCTGCCCCGCTTAAGCTGTCTGGAAGGGGTTGTCTTTCTGCCAGATTTCTGAGATTCTAGAAGGCTCCAGGAGAAAGCCCAGCCTCTCCAGCTGGAGAGCAAACAGGAGCCAAACTGGCTGGAGGCCTGGCAGACTGGACTGATAAGAATGCTTCTTTTAAAGCTCAGGGAGCATGGTGGCTAAATGACCCGAGGGAGAGAGGCAGCAGCCACTGAGAGCAGCCTTTTCTGTGGAGAAAGGGAGACACAGGACCTGTGAGGAGAGCCTCCCATGCACTAACACACACACACACACAC
>LOJH01009686.1:4023-28171 GCA_001685095.1 Ellobius talpinus
GTACATCTTGTGAGCAATTGGACCTTTAGCTCTCTCTCTCTCTCTCTCTCTCTCTCACACACACACACACACAAACCACAGAAATGGTAGATTGGTAACAGAACTGAATTACAATAGGCGAGCAAGAGAGAGATTAAATTCTACTAAAAACCTGCTCTCTGATAGAACAGACATGTGGTTCACTCTATACAGCAATTTTAAACATGTCTTTGCTCATAAGTCTACATATGTATACATAAATATATGTGACTATGTATTATATACATATATGTGTGTGTTTCTACATGGATAGAGAATTGTCTACAGAGTAACTGAATTGACTAAGAGTACATTGTTAATTTCCTATGCTGTTTTCTCATAGTTTCTGTTGTTGCAGATCCATTTAGATTCATAAACCTGCTACTTCTTAAAAGAAATTAGAAAACAAAGTGCGCATGGAAAATGGGTTCATGTGCAGTTTAGCCAGACCCAGAAAGAAAGACTCAGTTTCTCTCCTTCCTTTGTGACAGAGTTATGGCTTTCTAGAAACACAAAAGAAAAGCCAGGACGTGTGCAACTATGACACGGCCAGCAGGTGTGAAGTCTGGCTAACCCCTTCCCTGCAAGGCACTAGGACCTCAATCTCCCTTCCCCTGCACAGGACTTATGTGGAATTCTACTTTGTTAAGAGTCTTCTTTTTTCAGTAGCCTGATAGCCAAAGGGAGTGTCTAACCCCAGAATGTCTTCCTGTCCAAATGCTTACAACTCCTTGGAGCTATAAAAGACAGCTAAAGCCAGAGAGACTGATAGGTAGGCTGCAGGCCAGAATGGAGGACTGAGCATGGGCAGAGACGACTGCAGTCAGGGATGTCAATAATTAAATGGTGCTGATAAGCGCAAGAAAATGAAGGGGTGTTGAATAGCAGGATACTGCCCCCAGCAGCCTTCTGCTTTACGCAGCCTTAGTCTGTTGCAGGCCCTTGCTCATCAGGCAAGCATGAAGCAGCAGCCACCCCAGTGCAGCCGAATCTTGTGATTTTATTAGAGAAGCAAGAGATGTCAATTCTTACGTGAAACTCTTTATTTTCAAAATTGGGCAATTAGCATAATTAAGATACACCTACAGGCCTCTAATTTGCAAGTTATTTTCACTCTCTTCCCTTTCCCCAACATTATTAAAGAAGATCTCAAGGATTCTTTCATGAGCCTATTTTATTCTCTTCCTCCAAAGCTCCAGAAACATGACAAAGAACAAGAGGACTCCCCAGCCTTCTGGAGATCGGAGGAGGAGATGGTTGCAGAAGCTGAGGCGCTGCGTGTCTACTTTCAGGTAAACATCAAGTACTTCACCTTCACCCAGGCCTCCTCATGGGCCTCAGGGAAGGGAAGATGACGGCTGGGAAAGATGAAGAAAAGTAACAGCACCAATGTCTCCCTCACGGGGACAACAAAAGACAGAGAACCTGTGTAAAGATAATCTTGAGCCATGTGAGATTTTATGTCCCCTCTTGCCACTGTAGTAATGGACAGGGGCCTGGAGAAAAAGTCCTCAGCTTTCCAGGTTCTTGTGTCCTGAAACAAAGAATTGGCCAGGGGCCTATGGTGACTAGAAAAGATAGAGGTAGTTTATTAATAAAGAGAGCACTCCTGAGTGTGCAAATGAGACAACAGTTGGGGAGGGGACAGGCTTTTGATGGGCTCAGCCAGGAGAGTGGCATGCCTTTATGGGGCATCTGGGTAATACCAACCTCTCTGGCATGTGCAGTTGTTCACATAACTCTCACTACTGTACATTGATATAATTGGTTTATTCCAGTGTTGATCTCTCCCTATATTTTATAAATCAACCTTTATCATATGTATAGAATAAAGTATATGGAGTATCCAGTACTGTCCCTAGTTTGGGGCACAATGGGAGATTTTGAACAGAATCCCCTGCAGGTTAAAAGAAAACCGCTGCACACTGCTTTGATTTGAAATGCAAGGAAGCTCAAAGACATATGCATTAATTGACCATTCTTCTCCCAGCCTTACTTTTCAAATACATTAATTACTTAATGACCCAGAGTGCTGTCCCTTCTGGTGTCATGTTGCTAGTGCTTGAAGTCTCAAACTAGAAAGAGCACACTGAGGACTCTTTCCAAGTTTGTCCAGGTTTTTGTCACCATCACAGAAAGAATCCAGAGATAGGACAATGTAAGTCATTAACAGAAACAGCCCCGTATAAAGTGAAGTGTAGGCTGTAGACAGGAAATTTGAGAGCATTTGTTGGATGAGCAAGTTTGAATGCAAGGAAGGATTATTCAAGAGTTAAGGGAGGAAGTTCAGGAACCAGTATTTATACTTTTTATTTATCTTTCTTTGTAATTTTTGGATGTGTCATAGAGGCAGATAAAAGCAAGCCATTTTACAAGGCTAGTGCCAGCATGGTCATGAAGCACAGGTTGCTTGGTGGTGCCCCGGGTAGGCCATGTTGTTGCTCTCAGCCATTATGTTAACCTTGCACCACCCTACAAGTGGTTCATGCTTTCTCTGTGCCTCTCTGGTTCAGTGCAAGCAGGTCACCGCAGCCAAGCACTGCAAAGCTCAGTTTGTTCCGCCAAACATGCATCAAGTCTGTGTTCCTTTGCCTGATGGAGTTCAGAAAAGCCACCGGTCATAGTTTACTTTTAACCTTCACCACTGTTCACCTTCTCCTCTGTCTGAAGAGATAGGATTGATAATGAACACTGGCCTATGGGCATGACCAAACACGGTTTTCTGTTCAATTCCTCTTCAGAAGTCTAGTGTGTCACTTTGGAATGCCCTGTAGAAATGAGGGTACCACATCTTCAGGCACAATTGATTAGAGTGAAATTGTTTTTCTGAGCTTCCTATACAATGGGTGTTTTCAGGTAGAGGCAAGAAAACTCTAGGCTTTTGCGGAGGCCTCTGTGGAATCATAAGGGTCTACCTCAGAAGAGGTTATCTGCATACATTAAGATTTTGACTTCTAACTCGATGCTTACATGCTTCTGCCTTGAGTCCCGAGTTTACCTGCCTTCTGAGGAAATTTATTTAACTAGCGAGTCTTATCAGAAAGACATCTGTCCTAGGCAGTGATACAAACATCATTGGGCACCAGGCCTATTCATTGTTTTAATTAACTAACGCTTGCATTTTTCTTTAATGGGCTCTGGTTACAGACTAAATAACTTACCTATTCAGCAGCCTGATGTGGGGACTGAGACTAGAAAAAGATATGGTAGCTACTGCTCCTAATGTGATGATTGATAAATTAAACTTTATCAAGAGCATCACCACTATGAGCAATACAATAAAAATTTACTCCCTCTGTACATCTGGTCCTTAGGTTGTCCCTTTAGTTATTTGATACTCGGCCCTCATTTTCAAATTCCTTCTTTATATCAAACTTGCATATAGTGTTATCTAGAGTAATAATGCAACATTTAGATTTACCCGGGCTTAAAGAAAATACCTTTTACTTATGTGAAATTAAGATGAACGTGACTTTCCCAGACTTTTCTGACAATACTGACAGCAGCGTATCCACCTTGAGCGGGATGACTTGAAAGACTTGGTTTGTTGCTGCTCTTCAAAATCTTGAAATTTCCAAGAGGCATAAGCCAGAGACAGGATGGGGACCCAGGAGGAATTATAATCATCAATTGTTTCTGAGAAGATACAAAAAAAAAAATCCTATTATACAACCCAAGCTCGGCAGTGTTAACTTTTTTTCTGTGCTCCGTGGTTTAAAAGGACAATACTCACAATGCCAACACAACTCGACCCATCCGTGTCATTCTTCGTTGCCACACTGCTCACCTTTCCTGTCACTTCATATTTCCTTCTGCAGCTCCTATGTCGCCCCTCAAGCAGTCCTTCTCTGCCCTTAGTAGCCTGTCTAGTGTCCTCGGATAAAGGACTTTCTCCTCTGCTGCTTGATTCCTTTGTTCCCCAGCACCTGCCTCCCTACCACCCTGGCCGAGGTAGTAGGAGCCAAAACAAGCCCCTGTTGGTTTCACAGCTGACTTTGCTCTACTTGTAGATTGTTCAGCTGTGCCGATTCCTACTAGGCTGCCCTCATTCTTGGTTTCTCTATCTTCTGACCACGTGCCCAAGTAGTATGACCTTGGGTGGGTCCAGTGTTCACCTAAGCTCATTCCTCCCTCCCTTGCCCTATAAATTTCTCTTCTCTTTGTGGACCCTGTAGGGAACTGTTCACTTATTGTTTTTGTGATTCGCTTTTTGCATTGCAGTACATTTATCTCAAGCTGTGTAGTCTTGGCCTCAATGTAAAAGAGAACACGCTTCTAATTAGAAGTATAAGCATAAATAGAAAGGAGATGCAGTGCTTCTGAAATGCCAGCTCTCTGTAGTTGCTCACCTACAACTACTAGGACTGGGCTCCGTTCTATCTTCTAGAAAGAAAGGCCAGTTGCTCCTTGGCTTAAATGCTATCACTAGATTGAGACCCTGCAACTCCCTACTTGATCTATTTAGAAATACTGTAACAAAATAATCTCTGAGACATTTAATATGATTCCCACCTCTGGGAAATCAACAGCAATGATCAGAATTCAAGAGTAAAATGACCCCAGACCTACCCCTCCTAGTGGGGAAGATGAGAACTATGGAAGAAAATCAAACTCATCCCTTAGCCACTTTGTTGTACATGGATACAAGATACCTTACTGCATCTCAGGCTATTAGGTCTACACAGAATTGCTACTTCGCCTAGGAGACTGGCTTCTGTTTGCTAAGAGTCTGTGTTCGCCTTCAAAGAATTTCAGAGAAGAATGTGAACCCCTACAGCTGAGACACCCTGTATCTGTAGACAAAGGAGTGTTACTGGCAGTGAACTGCCCTGTGTGTAGAGTTGTCTTATAAAGTAGAAACCACACTCTGTGTTTTCTCTATGCACACACTCTCAGCACACAAGAGCTCTTGGGACCACACAGTTAAAATTCCCCCCAAGCCACACATGCATGCTCAGCCTCTGGCAGTCATCAAGGCAACAACATTAGAGGAATTTTCCGTCTCCTCCCTTATGCCTCTGCAAGGCAGATGGCGATTTAGCCTCCTTCTTTATCTCTTTGTCCAACCAGAATGCAACTCAGTCAGAATTTCTCGGGTAATCATGAAAAGCAGGCTGTACCACTTTTGCTGTACCACTGAAGTTAGGAATTCACTGGTTGCTGGGTGACGCTATAGCTGTCTCAATGCCTGTCAGACAGCTCACTGATGAGGCTGAACTCCTTTGGTTCCAGGAATTCAGTGCCTCCTCTCTGCCTGGATGAATTTATACATTGCTTCCCTGCACACTGAGCTGATTTCCGGAATGGATTTCGTCCTGTGACAGTGGATCTGCATCTCTTTAACCTTGCCTTCTTTCTGGAGTGTGATGATTCTCTCTGTAGATATTTAACACTTGGATTTGCTGCCTTTCTAATTTTAATTCAGCAACACGTGTACCAGTGGCGGAATGATGCTGTCAACTCCTCCTCCCCGCCAGAACTGGGGGATCTCTGCTGGAAGATATGTAAACATCACCTCCCCGCTTTGATGAGACGTCAAAGCAGGACAGGTTCCCACATTGTGTTGTGTCAGCAAGATCATCTCCAATTTATCACACTCTCCTCTGTGTGTGTCTTGACTTCATAGATAATTGGTTGCCTCTCATTTACTTATAACAGTGCAGTGCAATTTCAAAGCAACCGAGTCTGCCCCAAACAACATTATTAGTAGTTACAGATGTACAGTCAAGGGAGATTTTGGCACCAGCGATTTTTAAAAGGCGCTATAATTTCAGCCACTGAACAATCGGTGATAGTCATGGACAGAGGATCAAGGCTGACAAGATGCAACAAGTCTGCCTGTTCGTTCCATGCTCAAGGCTGCAAATGATGCCTCTTAAAACCTACCCCACCAGCCACAGAGAGGGTCTGCCCTTAGCACAAACAGCTTCCAGTGAGAAAGACTCAAGGGGTTCATGAAAGAAATTTGGGGGGAAGAGGTAGCCTTGCGCTGGGTCTTGAGGGATTTACTCTGGACCACGTGAGCAGGAAGCCTCATTAACAGCACTGAAATTGTCTGCCCGTCCTCCTTCAGTCAGCCCCTAATTGATATGACCACACATTTTCTTTAGCGTGGTAAGAGATGATGCTCCCCTTAAGAGGAAATATTTGAATATGAAGATATTTGAGTATATTCATCTTCACTCTGCCGGAAACAGACACAACTGGTGATTTAACAGAAGCAAGAAAAGAGAATTTTTACTTTTTCTTCCTAGTCCTTGCTTCTTTTGGATCGTGGAGCCCTCTATGTCCTTCTCCTTGTGTTACATTTCTAGAATGTACTTTCCATTGCAAGGTCATAAAGATAGACCAAGTCCCTTGGGCTTGAGAATGGTAAAGCATAGAATCATCAAGAGTGATCTAATGCAATGTCCCATTAAATGACTTATCCAGAATTATCAGGATGGTCACTCTCTTAAGTTGTTATACTCATCTATAAGACTGTCTACCCTAATATTCATAATAGGCTTCCATTTTGCTTATTATTTTGCAGGGATAGTACTTGAACTAAATAGTTTAGATAAAAATCTTTCTGCAGGCTACTGATGGCTACAAATTTTAGGGTGTGGGGATGTGGGTGAGGGGTAGACTTTTCTAAGAACATGTATCTCTATTGGTAATAGAAATGGCTAGTGTCACAGGTTCAGTTTTACCCGTATGAGTTTTGCAACAGCATGCGCAATCAACAGAAAATTGTTTTCAGGAAAGTATGATCCAGTAGCAAAAAATAAATGTGAGTTTTAGGCTGGAGAGACGGCTCAATGGTTAAGTACACCTGCTGCTTTTCCAGAGGACCTAAGTTGGGCTCCCAAAGGCTTCTAACTCCAGCTCTAGGGGACTCAGCACTCTCTTCTGGTCTCCATGGGCAGGCACTCACGTGCACGTGCATGCGTGCCACATACACACACACACATTGTATCTTGAAAAATTTAAAAATAGAGTTTAAGATTTTACTTACACCTAGTAAAATGGAAATCTAGTAAAACATAGCTCTCCATCCCTGTCTGCAGAATGGATGACTGCCTATGATATATAGCCTCTACTATTTTATCAAACCTCAAATAAAGCTGTCCAATCACTGGCTTTTCCTTTCTCTACTTGTTCCTTTTGCCTTTGACATTCCTCTCCTAACAGCGTGTGAGTTTTGTCTTTCCCTGCCTCCATCCTTTCTAGCAAAAGACTCCTGGAGATCACAGGAGGTGAATATGAAGAAAGGCAATAAAAATTCACATTACTAATCCTTGACCTCATCACATAATAATAGCAGGTNTAATAATAATAATAATAATAATAATAATAATAATAATAATCCACTTCACCTGTTCGGCTGCCTCCAGTGGACCTCAGCCACCGCTTCCAGAGTAACTGCTGCATCATTTTGGCATGTTTGAACATCACCCAAGTTATCACATAGCTGCTCAACCTGGATTATCCAAGCTGGATTCACCAGCAAAAGTAGCGACTTCTCCAACAAGCCAAAATTTAGCTCAGTGTATTTAGTTCATGAGTGGTGGGTATTTAAGAGTGTACCTTATCTATGAAATTGTCCTCTGCCCCATACCTGTGGAGAAAAAGAATGGTTCAATGGGTTTAGCAGTATAACTAGTAAATTAATCTCAGCCCACAATATAATTAATGCATTCTCTCTTCTTCCTCCAAATACTTTTGCCCTTAAGGGAAATCGAGGCAGAACATTATTTTCTAAAAATAACAGTACTGGTACATAACAATGAGAGGAATAAACCCACATTTTCATGTAATCTAGCTCTTCAAAAAATGACTCTCTGCTTCCCTCTCCTTTTTTGCCCCCCCCCTACAGAGACCTAGCTCTTTGGGCCCCACATTACTGTTATCATAGAACAAACAAACCTTGAGTCCCCTACAGGAACCTCATGCAAGTATTTTAGAAACAAGAGTTAAAAAGCTCTATTGGCAGTTAATAGAAGAGTCTACGACAAATGTTTTGGTCTTATGCTTTACATGGAACATTCTAGAAGATACTTCAAAACAAAAAGGCCAATACGATGAGCATCATAGTTATAAAAGCATGTCCCAGCCCCATCCTGGTTCTCTTTGAGACCAAACTCTCGTTTTCATCACTGGGTGAATAAAAACATCCCATGTACTCTAAGTCTGTAGTCTTCAAGATCATGCCCCAAGTTGTCCGAAGTTTTGGCTTTTACTTTCAGTAAAATAGTAACACTAAATTTATTCTCTGGACTAGGACAGATCATCCTTTCATTCATCAATTTACTCATCTGTGAATTGCACTGATAGAGAATGCACAACACGTGCTCCCTAGGACTGTTTTAAAGAAAGCAAACAGATAAGACATGAAACTATCATGTCAATGTTGTGGGTCATTGTTTTCCATATTATTTAATATTTTGAAAATAACAAACTATTGGTGTGGTGAAGTCATGACAAAATGGTGACAAATAGTTACGAAATACTAAAAATTACAGAGGAGAGAAGTTTTCAGAATTTATACAGAATGAAAAAGAAAATCACAACTTGTGCTTCTGTCAGTAATGAAAACTTCCTACTCTATTCAACCAAAAAACTGTACGGAACATCTAGACATATTGGAGATACCAACACAGTCAAATTTTACATGGCCAGGAGAAGAGAGGAATCCACAGAGGTGAGCCCCGCATTTGGGTTGCTTTTTCACTGAAGGTACACATGGCTCTCGGAGACAAGGATAGATTTAGAGCTTGTGCATGAGAGAATGCTTACAAAACCCCTGCAGTTAAGTGGGATGCCAGAAATCTGGCAGGATTAATCCCCACAGTAAGAGTGAGCCAGATGTGGCCCATTCCTTATACTAACTTTGGCCCCACAACTAATCATCAGCACATCTGAGAAAGTCTCTGTCCTAAAATTTAATTCAAATGATCTCAAATTCTTAGTCCTTTAACTTACTGGCAGAAAAAAAGATATGTTCCTGGAAGGCTATAACATCAGCATATTATCTTAAATTATTTTTGTGTTTTGTTTCCAAAAGAATACCTAGCATATGTGTCTGTGTGCTCATCCATAAACACACCAAAAAAATGCCAGGAAGCAGTTGCCATGTTCTGCCTCTGAATTCATATGCTAAGGTTCTAATTACCATGTGACGGTGTTAGGTGGTGGTCCTTTGGCAGGTAATTGAGAATGGCATTGTGAGTATGTGGCCTCTAGCAGCCTTATACTGTGGGTTTCAGTTTTTCTTTCTGTGCTCACTCGAGAAGATAGTCTGAAGAGGCTGACTTCAGGACAAGACAAGCAGCCCCAGAACAGGTGGCCTTGCTGCTGGACCACTGTCCCCCAGAACTGTGGGAGGTGGACTTCCATTGCGTCCTGGCCTATGGTATTACGGCATTTTGTTACAAATAAGTGACCAATCATAGTTTATGTAAAAATTGGAGCTATCAGACACAGATGTTAAAGCAACTGTTTACATTTTTATGGATAGAAAATGTCGAATGTTTTAGTTTAAGTTTCTTTAATTTAGCAGAAAGCTGGAATCTATTTTAAAAATCACAGATGTTACTTTTTTCACAGATTAAGCTTTTTTTCTAGTTTCACATTTTTCATAGTTTTTTTTTCGTGGTAGATAAGTGAATTTAACTTTCTGGGTATTGAATTGGAAAGAACAATAAAAATAAATAAATAAAATCTAGTAGATATTGAAGGTGTAAAACCCTAAGTGAAGCTCCATGGTTTCAGAATGGCATTCTACTGTATAGATGCTCATTGGGATTTATAAAATTCGGGACCAGGAACACAAGTGGAGTCATGCTGTGCCGTTGCTGTGATAAAATACCCCACAGTGTAGGCAAACAAAGATTAGTTTTTGGTGTTTTTTTAATTTTATTTTATGTACATTGGTGTTTTGGCTGCATGTATGTCTGTGTGAGGGTGTCAGATCTTGGAGTTACAGACAGTTGTTATCTGTCATGTAGGTGCTGGGAATTGAAGCTGGATCTTCTGGAAGAGCAGTTAGTACTCTTAACTGCTGAGCCATCTCTCCAGCCCTACAAAGATCAGTTTTGACTAATGACTCCAGAGGGATAAAGTCAATCACATCATGGAATGCATGGCATCAGGGGCAGGGGCAGGGAACTAAACACTAGTTTTAATTTATACATAGAAAGCAGAAAAGGGGGCCAGAAAGTGGAGCAAGGCCATAACCCTCAAAGCCAGCCCCTAGTGACTTCCTGCAGTTGGCTCCATTCCCTTCCTAAGCAGTGCCACCTGGGGGCAAGCCTTCAAATACAGGAGCCTCTGGAGGACATTTCTCATCCAAAGTCCCACAAATGGCTTCTTTAAAAACCAACTGTGTGAGACTTTTCATTTGTGAGTTAAAGTATCGAACGGTTTTAATAAAATGAAGTCAAGTAGAAAAGGATAATGGAAATGACAGTTATTTGTGGAAGGCAAATTGAAGACTCTCAAGCTACATTTTTCTTAAGCAATAGAAGTATTTTTATCAAATAAAATTTCACAAAATACCCATTAAAAAGTCTCAGATGATGTGAAAAAGTACCAAATAGAATCAATATAAAGTTGAAAAAAATACAGAAGCATACTGAATGGATTTAGTACTGCATCTTCATAAACACGATTGTTAGTCAACTCAACCATGGACCATGTAGAAGGAAGAGGACAAACCACAATGAGGAAGAGAGACAAAGAAGAGAAAGTAGAAGTACAATGAAAAAGTCCAATATATATTTATTTGCAAATCCAGAGTTTTAGTGGAAATTTTATTTTAGGATAAAAATTTCAAGCTATAAGGGAAAGGCTGGGTGTGCTGGTTCATGCCAGTAATCTAAGCACTAAGGATGCTGGTAAAGGAGGACCATTTGACTGTTGGTGTTCAAGATCACCTGTGCAACATATGGAGATCCTGTCTCAAAAAAGGCTGTAGCTCAATCACTCAGAGAGCTTGGCTTGCATAGATTCAGGGCTGGGTCTGATCCTAGCACCACATAAAGCCAGATATGGTTTTACACTCATGTAAATCTCAATACTGCAGAGGTAGAGGCAAGAGAACCAGAAGTCTGGTTATCCTTAGGTATATTAGTTTCAAGCCAACCCAAGATGAATGAGTCTCTCTTCTCTCTCTCTCTTCTCTCTCTCTCTCTCTCCTCTTTCTCTCTGTCTCTCTCTCTTTCTCTCTCTCTGTGTATGTGTATGTGTGTGTGTGTGAGAGAGAGAGAGACGCCAAAAAATTCAAGAACATATCCAAGCTACAGTACAGAATGAAGGATAATTCATATGAAGACATATCCCAATAAAATTGCAGCAAAGATGAAAGAAAACTGTGTATCCTCAAAGGCAACAACAACAAAAGCTATCAAAATCAGTAGACATGAATATTTTATGTAGCCAAGAGAAAATAACTACCAAGCTAGTATATCCATAACATTCATTAATTCTTTATAAATGTTGTAGTTTAGATCTGCAATGTCTTTAATGCCCTGGCACATATTGAAGGGTTGGTCTCACTCTGGTACCTGTGGGAGGTGACAGAACCAAGAACTGAGCATAGTGAAATTTCTTAGGTCATGCTCCGGAAGTGAGCTATGGGATCATGGTCTTCCTCTTTCTCCTGCAATGGAGACAGTGGCTTTGCTCTCACAACTTTCTACCCACAAGCCCAAGTACAGGAATACTAGTTGGCCATTCACTAAACATATGAACCCAAAAGAAACTTTTCTCTTCATGAGTTGATTTAGTATTATATATTATTATTATTGTCATTATTATTTTATATTATATCTTATCTGAGGTATTTGGCAGGAAGTTGACAATGGATGAGGGTGAAGTAAATACATTTTTTTCTGTACAAACCTGAGAGACTTCATCATCAATTCACATACTAAAGGAATTACAAAGTAAAAGCAATAAGACAAAAGATGGAAACTCTTCTGAGCTAAGTGAAGACAGCTAAAACTTGTAGCGAACTAAATAGGTATTTCGAGGATGATTTTCTTTTAACTATAACTTAATGCATTTAGTCAATAAATTAATATCTGAGAGGTATTGTAGAAACCATTCTGAACAGTTAGAGAACCTAACTGTTTCCAAATAAGGAGATAATAAAGATAGGTAGTGCAATGGCAAATGCACGTACAATCAAATAAAATGATCAAAGAGACCAAATCTTGATTCTTTAAAAAGAGAAATCACCAAGGAAATCCAGTATTAGAAACAAAAAGCAAACTTCTGTATAGTTATTGTAGTGGCTGAAAAGAGAAAGAGAATGTGTGAAATAACACCAGGGTAATGCATTTGAAAGTTTAGAATAAATAGTCACGTTTCCAGAAAAATAAAATTGATCCAACTTTCATAAGATCAAAAGATTCTATGAATAATTTGATAGTGATTAGAGAACTCAAACTTATTTTAAATGCTTTTCAACAAACAAGTTATCAGGCCCTGACAAATTTATTGGTATAGCCTGCCATACCCGAGACAACAAATTAAGAATCATACTTAGATTCTGCCAGAGCAGGAATGGAAAGGAAAGAGAAATTCTTTTGCTGTCTGATTACTATATGAGTTGCTCTGCAGATAAATCAAACAGGAACAGTACAAAAATAAAATGTACAGCTTTAATGGGAGGAAATGAATTCCTAAGTGATGCCAGATCGGTGGAGAACAGACACACATAGGTTATATGTTCTATATATGTTCTATATATTTCATATTTCACATCTATGAAAAGGATAATATATACTGATCAGTATGACTTCTGCATCATGGTAGACTATCAAATAATGTCGTCCCTCAGATTAGTCGAAGAGAAAATGAGAGGACCAGCTCAGGAGATGCGGATTAAATTACAGGTGAAAATACCATGTACATAAATATCAAAATTCTAGGAAAGCTGGAAGGAAATTAAGTAAAAGTGAAAAGCTGTCAATCTGAGATTGACAATGACATCAGAATAATCCCTGTTGACATTTGTACTATGAAATGTGCTCAAGTTCCCAGCACACAATAAAAGAGAAGGAATTAAAGATGAATAAAGCTGTTATTATTTGTGAGCAATATAACATGCCACAAAGCCCAAGAATATATGGAAAATTGGTTTAGAGTTGATCAGTAGATGTAGAAGGACCTCTAAATATAAAAATAATATACATGGTTTCAACTTCTCTATTCACGATTAGAATGGAAAATGTTTTAATTTAGCATTTAATTTAGATTTAATTTTATTTCATTTAATTTAGATTTAACACCAAAAATCAGATATTTAGAAATAAAGATATGTAATCTTCTAGACAGAAAACTATAAAGTGTTAAAAGCATTAAAGATGAATTAAATAAACAGATTAATTACTGGTTTTGTGAAAACTTACTTTTCTTCAGTTGCCTTTAAATTCAGTGAGATACAAATCAGAATTCCCATGGTTTGGTTTTGGTGAAAGTTGACAAGCTGATCCTAAACTATTTATAGAAATGTAGCCAGAAAATGTAAAATTAAAAAAAAGCACTCCAGGGCTTATTCTACAAGATATCAGGATTTATTTGTTTATCACAAGACCATAAGACTTAAGCAAGCAAGATATTGGAACAAGCATAAGCAGACTGAAGGAACAAAATAGGGAGCTGGATGAGATGCAGGCATATATGAACACTTGATTTATGAGGAAATGGTACCACAGGACTCTGGGGAAAGGAAAATCTTTTCAGCAAATGGTTCTAGGAAAATTGAATATCCAGGTAGAAAATTAATAAAATGAAGCCCTACCTCACATTGTATATAAAGGCTGGATCCAGGTAAATTTTAATTCAAAATGTGCAATATAAAGCAATAAAGAGTTTGAAGACAGCACAGAAATTATCTTCTTGATTTTGCTATAGGAAAAGACTGTAACTAACAAGGTACCAAAATCTTTTCAAACGCGGCAAGAAAAGGACTTAAGAGGAAGTTGACCCCTCTACCCACCCCCTCAAAAAAAAAGGAATTGATGAAATGGTCAGCAGGGAAATGTACCTTGTAGCAGAATGCAACGCCAGGCATGCTTACTGAAGTCTCCAGAGTTTCTGCAGACGGACTGCATTGAATGCTTGTAAGAATATGGAACAACAGAACCACATAAGAGAGCACAAACCCGGTGATTGCCTTCATTGTAAGTCCCCAAACCAGGCCACTTTATATTCTGGTGCTTGAGACACTCACTGAGATGGTGACATTAGAAGGGAAGGCATGGAACAGTCCCTACAGAGGTCAGGCCCTGTGAATGAGGTGGGAAGGGAAAGGGTGAGGTGGGAAGGGAAAGGAGCCATGTGGGCTGAAGTGGGTGGGGGCTGGCAATATTCTATTTTTTTTGGCCAGGCATGGTAGAAGATATGCTTTTATTTTGTTTTGTATTAATTCTGTTATCCAGATACAAGCCGTCTGCAGTTTTTCTCTTTGTGTGTCTTATATTTCAAGAAAAAGAAACAAAATATTAAGACAAGTGGAAAAATAACAAAAACAACAATAATAATAAATGGGAAAGGAAAGGAAGAACTCAGTTTTATTGTATGGTTTAACTGCTGCCTAGGTACTCAATTGTTGCATGTTGGCTTAAGCCAAAACAAAATAATTGTGGTGGGCAATCTCTGCAGACACACTGCTAACACAAGGAGGGTTGCCCACCCCATCTGCCCACCATCCTCCTCAGCTTTATGAAGCTACCTGGGCCAAAGTCATCATTATTTTTAAAATAAAGAATGGAAACCACTACAGAGAGGACCCTTGTTAGTAGCAATAATTCCTGCTGACACCACTTAAAGAGAGCTTATTATGAATGACTCGTTCTAAGCACATCTTCGACTTCATTGCAAATCCCTCAGTGACCCTCCAGTCTTCCCTGGTTTGCAGAAGCAGAAATGGAGGCTGAAGGCGGCTATGTGACTTCGAGAACTCTGGAAATTCAAGGTTCAGGCTGTCTAACTTCAGAGTCCATGTTTAGCCTTCACAACACAATTGCTGGGTCTTTTGAGAAACAGCTGCTCCTAAAGAATTCTAGCTAACTGGGGGCTGGAATCATACAATGGAGCAAGATACAGTTTGCTCTTGCTTCTTCAGTGACTTCAGGAACAAAGCCAGCATTTGATGATTCTTATGCTAGTGCCTTCCTGTATTTCACTTTAGCCAACCATCACAGCCATCTGCTGGGGAGACAGTGCTACCCCAAGTCTCCAGGAACAAACTCGAAAGTTCACACTTCATTAGATAACCAGGAATAAGCCGCAGCTAGTCAAGATTGATGACAATCCACTAGACACTGTGTTTTTAAGTCAATGAGGACTCCCATGGGGCTCCATTCAAGATCCTTCAGGTAGCCAGAGGGTCTTGGAGAATCTGCCATCTTTCTTGGATGTGAAAACATGTAGAAAAATCATTGAAAGAGTTAATCAGAGAATAGGAGCGGAATTGAATGCAGCAGAGGTTTGAATTTGGAACTACCAATTCTGTAAGAAAAATACAGTTCCAGAATGCGATCCCAGCTAAGTCAATTAGAGATTTTTCCCTCCTTTGGATGCATTAACACAGCTCCAGAAGCCGTCAACTCAGGTGTTGACGTCAAGCTTCAAGTGGTCGCCCGGTTCATCATTGGGAGAAACCAGAGGCAGGAGAATCCTCCATAATGAAAAGAGCCAAGAGGCCAAGAGGGGAGGTTCCGTGATGTTAAAAAGGCGGTGTGCCACTTTTCATTCAGAGGAACACCTGACTTCAGGGCATGTTGCTTTTCATCAAAACATTCCTGACTATATCAAGTGCTTAAACGGCTATTTGCTTTGGGATAATTTTAAGCAGGAGTCTCCAGAACTCAACCACAAACTATTCTCTGATAACTCATTTCAAGCCAAACACAGTATTAGGCAAGTTATTCCCATCCAATAAGAGCGGCGATAACTCTGAAGGGCTAGGGCGATGATGAGAACAAGAAGGGGTGTACGTGGGTTCTGGGCAAGTCACCAGCACATTGTGTACAACTCAAATCCAACTGGCTTCTTTCTTTTATCTTTACCATAAACCAGTTGACTTTGTATTCGTCATGTTTATCTACCTCTCTGTGCACCCCTCTTGCCATTACAAGCCTACCCAGAGCCACTACTTGATTTAGGATTAACCAGGCAATTTTAGAGGGTATTTAAGAGTTCTTTTTTTTTTTAACAGCAGGAGTCAGTGCACTAGATGGTAGAGGCCATGTAATTGAGCATTAAAAGAGCTCAGTTGAGGCGTCTTTTATGCCAGCAGATATCTTTGGGTCAAAGGGGTCTGTAAAAGCTGGAAGATCATTTTCATTCCTTTAAGACAGGCAAAAATTCCTTGAATGCAATTAGATGCTCTCACCAATTTCCATCCACTAAAGCCCTGCATCTTGCTCCAGTGGAGTAAAGCTTAGAGTGGCAGGCATTCCAAGTCGCAAAGCGTTAGTGTTGCGTTACCTTGAAGAACTCAAGGCTCGCGCTGGTGCTCACATGATCTTTTAATTACAAAGCAATGAGCCCAAGTCACAGTTCCCAGAAAGAGGAGCTTTCTAGAAAGCACCAGTCTTGTCTCTGAAGAGCTCTGAGGAGCTGGCCAAACTCTTCCTCCTATATTAGCTCATGTCTCCATGGGTTCTGCAAATTTTAGAATTATCAGTTTTTGCTGCAGATCATGCCTACAGTGTAAAGCTGCCTGTGTCCCTGACACTCTCATGAAAGTCTTGCTTGTTTAACTCTCCTCAAAGATCTCTTGTTAATTCTGGAATTTCTTAACAGCTCGTGTATGATTAGCTGCAACTTCTTTAATGTTTGAAAAGAGTGAGGCTCAATGGAAGTTTGAAATAGTGCAAGAATTCAAAAGAAAAACATTTTCGGGAAAAAAAATCTACGAACTCCCTCATTCTGGGTTAAATTGAATTCCAGAATACAGCAATTAAAAATACCATTTCTTTATATAGGCTGTCATATGTAAGCTGTTAAGTCTGACTCTTAAAATAAATATCTCTATTCTCTAGCTCACCCAAGGTCACACCAGAGAAAGAATGTATTAAAACAGAAAATCAAGTTAAGATCACTACCCTTAAAGGGAAAGCAAGGTCATAATCTTCTAGCGCACTGAAGAGCCAGCCAGGGCTAGATCACATGAGGCCTTGGAAGATGTAGCTAAAAAAAACTGCTTTATGCCCCACAGCAGTCCCCAAAATGTCTTTCCTAATCTTCCTGTTTCTTGCTGGTATAGGATCACATCAAACACTGACCTACCCCCAGGGACCATGGAGCATGGGGACAACCTTCTTACTAGAATAGCTTTTCCTCCTACTTACTTCCCTCCGTTCTAGATGGAACTCAAATATCAACCACTCAGAAAGATGTCCCCAAGTGCCCAGTGTAAGACAATGTCCCTATTTCCTTCATCCCTTAACTATAATGTCCCTTGAATAGGCAAGGGTCATCCCATGCAGGGAACGAAGGCATAAAACTGGCTCTGGCCCTTGTCTCTTTCCCTGTAGATGGCTTCTAAGTTGGTGTAGGACATGTTAACTTGAACTTTTGTATCCATGATGTAGTGATGGGGTCCTGGGGGAAAATAACCCTTGGGTCCCCAAAAGGAAGCAGTTATCTCTCCTAGGAATGGAACCACCATCTTTAATGCCCCTACTGAGAAGCTTAAAGATGACTGTATTTTGATTATTGTTTTACGGAGTAAGAAACTTTGTAAGTTTTACAACATTTGGTCTAGAGCCTAGGGAATGAAGGCAGTGTGAAATAGTCTCTGCTCCTGCTTCGCCCATGTTTTATTACAGCTTTCAATGCTTAATCTTCTTAAAAATAAACATTTTCTTTAAAAAAATTAACTGTGTGGATGTGACCTCAGAGGCCAGAAATTGTTGGATACCCTGGATCTGGAGTTATAGGTGGTTGTGAGCTTCCCAGTGTGGATGATGAGAACAGAACTTAGGTCCCTTGCAAGGGCCACAAGCAATTTTAACCACTGAGCAATCTCTCTAGCCCCCTCACCCCTATGGTGTTTGGTTCCAAGATGGATTTAATCCTAACAGAGGCTGGCTGGCTTGTGACTGAGATAGATCACTTACCCCACTACCTGCCTCTTACCCAACAGGTTAAAGGTTTATCGTGTGACTCCTATTGAATCATCCTGATTAAGATAATAAGCTTTCCTCCGTTAATCAGAGGATTTATTTGCACTAAAGTCTGGACTCATGAGGAAAAAGAGTTGTAATTTCACCAGCACCAGGTCTTTTAAATGGTGAAGGAAAGGGCAGAGGAGGGACCACACCTTTAATTCACTAGTCAGGTGAAAGTGCTGAAACCTTATAAACCATGTGATGATTCAGGAGTGGGTGCTTATAGTCCTTCAGCAAATGTGCCCTTCCAGTCAGCTCCAGAGGTGTGTACACTCCAGACACAAGTACTATTAATTAAATGACGTGCTCAACAAACTCTCAGAGCCGTTAATTTTATCAAAGGTAGCCTGTTCCATGCTTGGCTCTAAACTCTATTATAACAGAAGAACTTGAGTTAGAGCTAACAGAGGTTCTGGGGGAAGGTCACCCTCAAAAGCAACACTCAAAAGAGGAAGCTATCAGAAAAAATCTATGATAAAGCATGCGTGCCTTTTCAATTCTTCCTTGCCCATTTGCAGTGTCTGAAAGTGTCTCCCATTGTAGGGGATTTCTCAGAATTAGTTTATCTCCTGCAAGATACAAGTGAATAGAGAGTAATCCTTCTTTCATTTTGACCGGCTTGCAGAGAAATGTAATATCAGCAGAAGATTCGGAGACCAAGAAAGTAGATTTTTCATAAGCTCCAAGGAAGGGATGGGGTCTTTTAGGGAGAGTCCCTGCTGGGCATGCAGCAGACGTGAGAATAGAAATAGAGAAAGCAGCAGACAGAGCGTCGGTGCCTATCTACAGTAGTAGCAGGAAGTGTCCAAGTTGTGTTGGGAGTTTCCCCACCTGCTCTGCTCCCCTGCCTTCTACCAGGCTCAAAGCAGATGGCATTATATTTGCAGAGGAGGCAACCTCAGGGATACCAGAGGATGTAACTCAGAGATCCAAGCTTTCAGGTCAGTTTTCTTGTGTGCTTCCAATTCTTAGTGTTTGAGTCTTAAAGTCCATGGTCACTGTCTAAGCAGAGGTGGGTCAGCCCCAGCCATGCCAGAGAACAATTGTCTTCACCCTACTTCCTGAAAGGCTTGGCTCTGCCATGTCCAGGGCTGCATTTTTTTTTATGACCCGCAGACAGGGAAACGGACCCTGTTGAATAGGAAGTTTGTTAGCCTTTGGTTGTCTCAGGAAGTGGTGTTATTAGTCAGCTTGTGAAACACGCTACAGAGGGGTAATTTGGAGTCTGACGGCTCGTGTGGAAGTTGCCCGCTCTCTGGATTTCACCCTCACGCTTCTGGGTTTCTAGCAGTGAACCTGGGGTAACCCCTTCCTATCTTTCGATGGAAGCATAATTGTTCTGTCTCAGAGATACTGATCAGAGCAGATCTCTGACCCTTGGCATCTCTCCATCAGCTTTTCCATTACCCACCTACTTTAACACATTGCTGTCAGCAGCTTTCGTGCCGCAGTTTTTCCAGGCCAGTTTATTAAGAAAAAGCTAAAGAAGAGAGGTCAGGGGCTCTGACCTTAAAAAATTGCTCACTTGCTTTGGTGTGAGTAGGATGCCTTTCTGTGGCTGCTCTGCTGCCTCACTAGCCTACTTGGAACTAAAGTTTTGGGAGAAGACGCTGGTTAAAGAGGTTTTTGTGTGAGCCTCTCAGGGCTGTGTTATTGCTAAATGTGGTAACCTAATTTTAAAACTATTTCTGGGTCTGAGGAGATGGCTCAGTCAGTACTTGCCATGCAAGTTCAGATCCCCAGTGTTCTAGAAATCTGGGTGTAGTGACATGCACCTATAATCTCAACACAGGGGTGTAGAGATGGGAGAAGCAGATCCGGGGCTGCCTGGATGGCTCCTTGGACAGTCAGAATTAAAGAGATTGCTGAGATCCAGTTTCAGTGAGTGAAATAGCCTCAAAAATAAGGTGGAAGGAATGTGACTAAAGAAAGTATTTAACACTGACCTCTGTTTTCTGTGTGCACGCACATGCATGCACGCATGCACATGCACACACACACAGAGAGAGAAAGAGACGAGAGAGAGAGAGAGAGAGAATAAACCATTTTTGTCTCAGTCCTGGTAAGAAAGCCAGACAGACCATGTCACTGATCCTCATTGGCAAGGATCACCTCATTGGCAAGTGATCTTTATTGCAAAGGCAGTAATGGCCCCAATCATGTGAGTGAGGAAGACAAATGCTCTTCGTCTACCCCATTCTCAGCAGTAAACCACACCGCACCAAAAACACATTTTAGAATGGAAGCCCCAGTGAAGAATGGAGAAAGGTGAGGATGCTGTCGCTCTCAAGTGTAGTGATTCCCTTCCACAGTTTCTGCACACTCTAGATCAGTCAGAAGAGGCACAGCAAGGGCATGTTTCCATCTCCGTAGGTAATTCCAATAAACAACCAAGTACAAGACCGCTCCCGTAAAGAGAGAGAAGGGCAGCAGAGCTCTGTAGCCCACGCCTTCAGTCAGGGTATGTTGCCTGTGGGCAGCTCCCATCCAGGTTCACCCACAGGAGAGAGATAGCAATTTGTCATTTCGGCTTCAGTGTAGAAGAGGACTTCCCCTGGACCGAGCATAGTGGAGCTGGAATAGGAGAGACTAACCTCCTTGATACATCAGGTACAAAAATACTGCCGTCGACGCACTCAGAGGCCATGGAGAAAGGTTTTCTAGAGGTTGATGAAGGTACCATAGAATCTACAATGTCCCCTAAAGGCCTAGGGGCTAGAGGCTTGATCCCCAAACTAGCGTTATATGGAAGTGATGGAACCTCATAGGTGAGGCCAACTGAGTGGTCATTGGGCTTACAGAAGAGTATGTTCTCTTGTCTTTTTTTTTTTTTGCTTCTAGCCCACCATGTAATCTCACTGCCATGGACCAAAGCAGCAGGACCTGACTGATCACAGACAATCTCCCCGAAGTTTCAAGCCTGAGTCAACCTTTCTACTTTATACATTCTTTATCTTAGGAATCCATCACAATAATGGAAAACTGGTCAACATGATAACAGCTACACATTCCAGAAGTCAGCAGGGTTCAGTTCAGACCACAGAGGAGCAGACCAGTGACACCTATGATTTCACCTGTACCATCAAATCATACACAGAACACAGGGAAATTTCAAAAACCTCCCTGTGGGTTTCAGGGACACATGATTGTAAAGGCTTCTATAATCTTTCTCGAAAACTTTGATGATGGTCTTCCATAAGGAATTTTCATTTCCCTTCAGAATCCAAAGCTTTCTTCTGCAAGTATCTCTCATACTATGAGAACAAAGGACAATTCCTCCTGTTGTCGTTCATGACTGAAGAATGTGCATCTGGCAATATAATGCCCATCATTTATCAAGCATATTCTTCTTTTTTTCTGAGACGGGGTTTCTCTGTATGTACTTCTACCTATCCTGGAAATTGCTCTGTAGACCAGGCTGGGCTCGAACTCATAGAGATCTGCCTGGCTCTGCTGCCCTAGTGCTGGGATTAAATAATACACCACCACCACCTGGTTTATAAAGCATATTTTTGCCACTATATCTATTAAGAACTTAGACATAACTGAAAATTGGGGCATTCATGGCCCCTTAGCTCTCTGCCTGCAGAAACCCACAGGCATAACCAGCTCATCTGATTCCTTGTGATTGGTGCCCTGGCCTCACTCTGCATAAAGTATTTTTCCAAACGGTCTAGAAACATGTCAGGGATCGAAGCATTCATTTCCTCACACTCTCCTGAGAGTCTTGTTCCCTTGTCAGCAAATCCTTTGATTGACATCCCTGGATAATTGAAAGGTTTTACCATCAATGGTGGAGGTGACATGGAAGGAAATCGAGGATCTGAAAGTGGACACACTGTTTTAGGTCCACTAAAATAGAGAGTCGAACATGTCACCACCTGCATTCTGCACTGTAAATTAGGCACAGTTGCCACTGCTTAGCCAAGTGCCGAGTCTTTACTGGCTACAAAGATGGCAGAAACAATCATTCAAACAAGAGAGGGAGACCCACAGAGGGGAAACATTGCACTACCTCATCTCCCACTACAGAGACACAACAGAACTTTGGACACATTTTCTCTCAGACCCTTCAAGCCTTCCCAGTGTTTGGGGTAAGAAAGGTAGACACTGCTTTCTACAAGGCTCCAGACAAATTTTATAAATGAAACTACCACTGACAAAGCCTTGAGAAGCGAGAAGGGTGTGCGGAAGCTAAGGCTGTGTGAAGGATAAGTTCTAGAAGCAGTGATAGCTGTCTGACAGAGCCTCCTGTGGAGAGAGGGTTATAGGAGACTCAGAGAATACAGAGCAGGACTGAGAAGGGGAAGTGGTGGCTGGAACATGGGCTACAACATTCAAAAATAAAACTGATAGAAACTCCTAGGACATAAATCTGGCCTAGACAGGCAAGGCAGAAGAAAAGAGAGGCCACATCCATTTTCAGGTCTGCACAGGTGCCTCTGACTCAGAGTCAATAATTGTTCAAGGACGAAGTCTGTGTTGAATGTTCAGAAGTTGACCCACATCTCCAGACAAGGCAAGCAGCGCTGAGAACACCCACAAATGGTCCCAGAGTCGTGTGAGAATAAGGCAGGACCCTTCTCCAGGGGGCAAGATGGCCGGTTTAACACCCGGCCTTCCCACCTTCTTTAGGGTGCAGAGTAGTCCAGCTGAGGAGTGACTTGGCCTCTCTATCAGGATCCCAAAGGGACTACATGTCATTATACTGAGCTGCCTCTCCCTGTGCTCTCTGACATTACTACCAACTTGCAGGAAATGGGTTTCTAGACTCATGAAAATTCTCCTCTATAGACCAAAGACCAATGATGTTGTCCTCACCAATGTGAGTTTGAATGAATCTAAAATCAAGACAGCCTTAAACAGAACTTTTGAAATAAACACAGGGAGCTTGCTCTTCACACACCCCCAGCATCTTTTGTGCTGCACTAGAATCCACAGATGGCAAACCAGATATGAAAGGCAGCTTAATTCTCATCTGGAATCTCTTTAAAACATTGAGGGAGGGTCTGCAGCTGTGGCTCAGAAGATATGAGCCCTTGCTGCTTTTCCAGAGGACCTCACCTCAGTTACCAGCACCCACATAGGCCACTCATAACTGCCTAGAACTCCAGCTTCACAGGATCCAGTGTCCTCTTCTAGCTTCCGCAGGAACCTGCATGCAGTGCAAAATGCAATTGCGCAGACACATACATATATGTAAATCAAAACAAGATTTTGGAAAGAGAAAATACTTGAGAAGTCTATGATTCATGACATTATTTCTCAAAATCTCTTCATTTATCACATCCATGGTGGCTACCCAATTTTCCTAGCACCTCCTCCCCTAGTCTTTTCCAAATTTTAAGAAATAAAACTCATAAAGGCTTCCACTCTTTCCCTTCCTACTTTGCTTTTCTTCCGGTTGTTACTCTGCTCCCAGCTACCAGGTCTTGCCATCCCTGTTGCTGGTCATACCCATCTTACTGAGGCCAGGCATTGAAGTTTAGACGGGTTAAGGCTACAACAAATAAGGCAGAGGCAGAGCTGTGTAATGTAACTCCATGGTCACCTGGATTTCGATCTAACCTACCCTATTATGCCATCAAGAATTTCTTATTTTCTTGCTAGATAAGATAAGACAGTGATGAGAAGTTATTATTTAATCTTGTGAGGAGAAATGTTTGTGGCCTGACACATATCCTTAAGATACCTTGGCCATTATAGAAAGCTGAATCAGCCAGCTGCACAGGGCCTTAACAGTTTCCCAAACCCAGGTGCCAAGCCCTTCATATTTGAATGGAAAGCTTGCTTTGAAACAGATTCCTGGCCTCTCTACAGATCTGATGAATCACAATATGGGGGACAGAGTCCAGAAATCTGTGTTTTTAAGCTCAGCAGAGAGTTTGGACAATGGTAATATTTGGCATGCCCTGATGGAGGAGGGTCATCTGTCTATGTGTTACTTTCATTGGTTAATA
>LOJH01009687.1:17548-28169 GCA_001685095.1 Ellobius talpinus
GTGTGTGTGTGTGTGTGTGTGTGTGTGTGTGTGTGTGTGTGTTTCTAGACTGGGTTAACTGAGGTGAGAAGATCCATGTTAAATGTGGATGGAACCATGTCCTGAACTGGGACCCTGGTCAGAATGAAAAGAGAAGACAAGACAAGCACCAGCACTCTCTCTGCTTCCTGACCACAAACACAGTGTGGTCATGCAGCCGCCTCACACTTTGGCTGCCATGTTGCCACAGTAGAATGTCCCATCAAACTCTGAGTCAAAAGAAGCCCCTGCTTCCATTGCCTTCATCAGGTTTTTATGAGGAGAATGAGAGACGGTGTCTAATGCACAGGTCATGAGCCTCAACCAGACTCATCACTTACACTGGCTTTGTCGCTTGAATCCTTAAAGACCTAGGGAGATATTGTCAAGCTCTCAACCTTAATAAGAAGAAAATCTGAGTCCAAAGCATTGTCTTCCACCAGTCTTTAGATCTAGAGCCTTGCACCATGCTTTCAGAGCGTGAGTGGGTCATGCTGTGGGCTTCCAGTAGGCACATCAGGTCCAGGGGTATTGACCAGGAGGTAGCCATCCCCACCTTCCGACCAGTCCTTGGACAACTTTGATCTATTGGTCTAAGCCTTTTCCCGAGTGGCTCATCAGCACTTCACCAAGCAAACACCATGTTGGTATTTGCCCACTTGTATGAAGAGCATGACCAATTCTAGTCTGAACACAGCTTAGACCCAAGCTGGGATCCTGGCAACCTGTGTCTGTGTTGCTTTCTGCCACCTGCGCCTCTGGTCTTTGTTGCCCGAGTCTGGCGGATGATGTCCTTGCGGGGCCAATCGCTGGGCTGTGGAGAGATGGCACAATGGCCTCAACCTCTTGGCTTTTGTGCGGGGCTTTTAGAGTCCAAACAGGACAAAGTTTGCTACATGCAAGGAACAGCTTGAAATCACTTTCTCAGAAAACATGTTGACCAGTCTGAAGTATAGAACTCCACTGGATCCTGACTCAAACACACCGATAGTGGAATAAAAAACAGGATTCAGTCACTTATCTGAGAGTGGCTAAATATTGGCTGATGGTAATAGACGGTCACTTTTTACATGTCATAGTGTATAGTGGTTCTTTGCTTTTAAGACTTTTCCTAGTTTTATACATCCTGAAGTTTACATAGAATCACTTTAGGTGAAGACTAGGATTTGCATCCAATTGAACAAGCGATAGTGAAGGAGGCAGAGAGAGATGAGCAGGGGGAGAGATGGACTCATCTCTGGAACTGGCTACATCCCTTCTCTATGGCTGTGGTAAAGCACCATGACCAAAGCAACTTATGGAAGGAAGAGGTTGTGTGGGGCTTACGGTTCCAGACAGAGGGTTAGCGTTCATGACAGTACAGAGAAGGCCTGCTGGCAGGAGCAGCTGAGAGCTTACAGCTAGAACTGTGAAAAGGCAGCAAAGTGGACACTGGAAATGGCATGAGCCCTTTGAAACCTCCAAGCCCACCCCCAGTAACATATTCCTCCATAAAGGCCACACCTCATAATTCCCTCAAAACAGCCACCACCTGGGGACCAAGTGCTCAAATGTCCGAGATGGAGAGTGGACTTCTCATTCAAACCACAGCCGTGGTTAAAGCTGAGTTGTATTTACACGGGCTTTCCATTGTATTATTCTATCAATTTCTTACATACCTGAGGGTTGGCAACATAAAAACTTAAAAAGTAATTCCAGGAATCTTATTTGAGATTCTGGAGTCTCTTTGGGCAAGCCAATAATGGACATGCCAGATGTGAAGAACCTAATTACACGATGGAAACTGTTTGAAAATGTCGGATTTCCACCAAAAATAGAGGAGAAAGCTAAGCTCTGTGCAGAATGCCACAGAGAGCCATAAAAAGTGGCAATGCGAGAAACCAGGAAAGTGCAGAAAATTGTCCGATTTTCCTCAAGCTAAACAAAGTTTCAGTAATACCCTGGCCTGAACCAAAACACCACCTTTCCACCTTCCAAAATCAAAGAAGAGGATGTAGTTTTGCTACTCAGAGGCAGAGAGATGCTAGTTGAGTGAATCCAGTGAGAGCAAGGAGCCAGGCATGTGCTCCTTCTTGCGTATGTGTGTGTGTGGGTGGGTAGATGGGGGGTCAGCTGACATTCTGTCTTCACAGTGGGGACTCTCAGTGCCATCAGCTGCTTCTCAGACATTGCTCCTCCAACTGCACCCATCACATTAGAACAAATGCACTTAAACATTCTTCCATGTAGCATTTGGAAACACGAGGGAGTACCTGCGCTTAGAGCCTGTGCAGTTAGGGGTCTTTCTGATTAGCGGAACCCCCAGGCATGGAGGACCCAGAGTCCGTGGCATGTATCTGCTCATGCCTCCTGTGTTTTTACCAGAGCCCTGTGAGTGTATTATTGCTGTCCTCCCAAAAAAAGGGGAGTCTCCGCTTGGTTTTACACAGACGATGAAGCGGGTCTTTGAAAACTGTGTTGGAGAACGCCACAGTCGGCTGCACATTGTGTTTATTGACGGTGAGGAAGATGTCAGCTGGGAGGCGGGGTGTGTGTCTGAGCACATTGGCCACAGAGAATCGGAGAATATGAAACTCTGTCCTCCTCTTCCGTCCACTGGCGCTCCATGAGGGAGGCACGTTGGTACTATGAGCACAGCTCCAGCCCAGCCCTGAAGAGATGGCACCTGAACAACCACAGCACAGCCCTGGATGTTGGTATCTCTGAACCTGTCTCTTGTAACCATGGATACTCCAACCTAGCATCATTTGTAGACCCCCCCAAAACCCTCAGCCTTAGAGGTTTAGCTTTGTTCCTGTTTCCACACCAACATCGTCCTGGCAATCCCAGTTCTGTAGGTCCACGTGTGACTGTGGTCTAAACTCTCCTCTTTGTCCTCTCGGCACTAACCAGGTGCAAGGAGCCATGGCATCCCAAACTCCTGGGGTCCATCCCTACGATATGGGCTTGGCCTCCCGAGCTTCCTTCCTGTCTTTGCTGCCTTGTTTACACTCATGCCCCCGGTTCTGATCGCTCTGACACTTGCGTCAGAGTCAGCTGAGAGCTGCTTTGCAGCCCAGGCTGCCAACTCCATCCAGCGTTTCTCACTTCTGATGGCTTGCCAGATAAGGCTGACAATAGTAGTCCAAGTAAGATGGTGGCTCCACTGTGACGGAATGAAAATCAAAGAACTTCTGGGACTCTAACCTGCTACTCACTGAAAAGACTGCTTTTGACAGCTTTGCCATAAACCACCAGATTAGCCCGTAAGGCCAGGGTGTTTAGAGACTAGGAAACTCCTCGCAACTAGACTAAGCCAAAGCTGGCAGGGTTTGAGATGACTACAAAGGACAGAAGCAAGGGGGAAAAAATAAACAAAAGCACCTTATCCCACAAAATGCCCTGAGTAAGTCCCCCCACTCAACTGGGATATCAATCTGTCAGAGCAAGGGTGTGGGATTTGCTCCGAGTTGTCCGAGAGCTCACGAGTCTGGGTGGCTACACAGCTGAACAGTATATTATTAACTTGCTAGAGATAACGATTCTCAAGTGTGAATTATCTCAGTTGCCTAGGTTACTCTGCAAAAACATAAAAGGCGCTTTTGCTAAGACACTGAGTCTTCCACAGATCCTACAGACATCAGAAGGGTAACTTAAACAGAATAAAAAGCCTGGCATCTCTGCTCTGCACATTGTGCCTAGCCCTCTTCCTACTTCAAGCTTTGAATCGGACTATGTAAATGTCTTCATCATTAAGGGAATGTTTGGTTCAAGACTATCAGGTGGGATTAATTGGCATATTGGCTGCTGAAGTGTATGTTTCTCCTACCTCATCCTTGTGCTTTCTTGGCAACTGTAGTCCATCAACCTTGTCAAAAGGTTCAGGCCAGGTTGGTCTATAAGTAGAGCTCCTGCCAACTCTGAGAAGAATACATTGCCTGAATGGCCCACCACATCCTACAGGTTGGTAACCCCATCACTGTAACACACATTTATAACCATCACACAAGATATTAATGTCATCAACAAGAGGGGTCAACAGGCTTTGACTCAACCACAGACTCAATAACTCCTGGGTTACGTTGCCATCTGTGAATGCCCCCAATATAAGGCCAGGCTGTCTGCAAATAAAAAACAAATGTTACTTTTCCCATTACTGTGAAAAATTAATGAAGAAAGATTTGTATCTTGAGGGTACAATCCATGATGGGGTTTATGATATGGTGGCAGGAAGATGAGGTGTCTGGTCACATTGCACCTGCAGTCAGGAAGCTGAGACATAAGTGTCCACAGTCCACCTACTTTCTCCTTTCTATTCATTCTGGGCCTCCAACCCAAGATATGGGGCTCTTCACCTTCTCTCCTTAATTAAGCCTGTCTGGAAGCATCTTCCCAGGCATCCCCAGAGGTGTGTCTCCCAGGTGATTCCAAATTCAGTCAAGTTGACAGTCAAGATTAATCATCATAAGGAGGTTCCGTAGCTGCCCATCCTTTATTTCCTGTGGCTAACGGGTAATTACCAAACTTTAGCCCACATCACAAATTAATAAGAACCTGGTTTCTTCAGAAGAGCAGTCCAATCACGTCTTTGATCATGGCTCCCTTCAGCTCCCAAGTTAAAGCCCGAGTAAAGCAGCCATGGATGTCTTATTGGCCTTATTTCTATTATCCATGTCATTAGACTACCCCCAAAGACTCCCCACTGGTAAGCTGCCCTTGAGCCTCAAGGAGCCTTTTCCTAAATCCCCATCTCCTTGGCAGGTCCTTCTTTCTCCTTGGATCACATCTTGACTTTAGTCTCAGAATGATCATGATACAGAGATCAGCTTGATTTGAGACGCCTAAGACAAAGTTCCCTGTACTTTCCATGAGAAGGTGACACTCGATGCCTGTCTTTGGGTTGTGTTGGATGATCTTAATTTCTTTCTCACCCATCGTCAGCTTTCTTTCTGCCCTGGAGTCTCGGAGCAGAGGAACTAAGATTGTGTAACTAGCTTAAAGGACGGCTTCCAACTCTCCCCTGTTCTGGAGACCTAGACTCTGTTGCCTGAACTATTGACTCATCCTGTGTTTATTATTGCTATTTTCTTTTGTCAAGATAAAGAAAGCCCCCTCCCAAACACAGGAGAGAGAGAGAGAGGGAAAGAGAGAGAGAGAGAGAGAGAGAGAGAGAGAGAGAACACCTACAACTATTCTGGAGCTTATTGGGTTAGGAGAGAGCTACACCTGGCCACCTTCTCAGTTTTCTTAGTGGTAACATTGTTGAGCCAGGGTTGAAAGCTACTAGTGTGGCCCCTTGTTTCATGAGGAGAGTAAGACTCAAAGCAGTGGCATGCCTGGGCTGTACAGGCAGACATGGGCATCCGGCACTAGGACCTTGGCATCCAACATCTAGTTCAGAGGAAATAGGAGCAGATGCCACCTTCCTACTCTGAGTAGGTCTGGAGCAGTATAGCACTCTCCCAGTGTGGTTACAGAAAGGACACCTAAGGGGCTGATTAGAAAGGATTCCCAGCCTAGGTCTTTTGCAGCATGAAGATCTCCAAGACTAAGATGAGAGAGGAAATGGAGCTCCCACTGCAGAGGAGAAAATGACACAGGCATCTTTTGAGCCAAGGTGCATCCCCTCTGTCACCTGGATAAGAATCTGAGCTCAGGATTTGCCTCTTACCCCCTGTCTGTGAGACTCTGGTGCACCCTCCCTCCTTAGCCTGACTTGGTCTCAGTTGTGAGACCCAGCTTAGCATCTTGACTAGTCACCCTACCTTCATGCTCCTCATCCCATTTACCCTGGGGCAGAGGCGCCTTCCTTACAATGGACCTAATTCCATCACCGCTGGGCAAACCTCAGAGGTTTTTCCCTCCCCATTCAAAAACCCAATCGTTCCTCTCAGGGGCTGGGAAACTGGACTCATTATACACACTATTAGCCATAAAGGCTTCAGCAACTATTAGAGAGAGACAAAAGTTCCCCCGGTGACTTCCATGGATGGTCTGAATGTTTGTTATTGTCCTCACACAACAATATGTCACAGGGACATATAATGCGGCTGAGTCTGAGCAGGCCCCTGGCTCCTTGCTGGTTTATTTATGTCATTTATTGGGAGCTTTTGAAGAATTGTTTTCCCCAGTCAGCCTAATGCAGCAATGGAAGCCCATTGTCAGCCTTCAGGAGTCGGAATGGCAGCGCTGTCCAGTCAATATGCCCTGCTCTTTTGTGGAGCCTGGAAATTAGGCTTCGTTGAGAAGAGACAAATGGTGCACTTGTGAGAGAGTGTGGCTCAGGATCCCCACAGGCATGGGGTGGGCCAGCTGGGGTGCTGCTATCTTTCAACTAAATGTTGCAATTTATTTGTGGAAACCCTATTACAGCTAATAGGAGTTTAAAACCATTAAAAAAGATAAGGGTGTCCAGATATTCCAAGATTACTGTAGGAAATGCACCGTTTCTTAACAAAAATGAATTTCGCAGAAAATACCATAAATCTACTCATACCAATTCAACTCACATAAAACAATTAAAGCTAAACAAATCTGATACCAGCTCTAAATGCTGTTTAAATCCCCCCTAAATACATCAAGCTTGGCAATTCTCACTACCAGAAAAACAAGCTGCACACTTAGACATGATGGTCAATTGAGGGCATCCCACTTTAAGAAAAAGAGTTGAACAAAATTTTAAAATCTACATGGGGTAAGAGAAGGCCATCACCTATGGAAATGAGACTTGGGAGCTTAAGGAACAGGCAGAAGGAACCTGTACCCTCAAACCCTTCCTGTCCTACACGTATGGAGGCATCCTGGGTAATGACTTGGAGAAAAACGCTTCTCCAATTCACGGGGGAAACAAAGCTGACTAGAGTAAGCGATCCAATAGAGAAGAAAATAAAGATGATTCACATTGATTCTGACAGCCTTGAGGAAATTGTACCCTTTACTAAAGTAATTCTATTCTACATCTGGAAATTGATTCTAGGGGGAAAGGACCAAGAATGTTGGACGAGGAAATGAAAAAGCAACAGAGAAAAAAAAAACCGAAGAGGCATGAGGAAAGACGTCTGGTAAGGTCTTCTTTACAACAGAGGTGACAATCGACCCAGGGTGAGGGTGAAAAACAGTGTAATAAGCTCACATACTTGTGTAACGAAATGTGATACTGTGATGTTTATAGGAAAACTCATAATAACAAAAGAGTTTATCAAGTTAAGATCTTAAAAGACCAAAGGGCTAGACCGTGGCTCATCTGATAGAGTGCCAACATGCATAAAACCCAGGGTTCAAGGCCCATCACTGCACAAAACTAGGTGGGGGTGGTACCCATCTGTAATCCAGGAGGTAGAGGCAGGAAGAACACAGTAGGGAAAGATCAAAGCCATCCATGGCTACAGAGTGAACTCAAGAGCTATAGGAGACCCTGTATAAAAAATAAAAATAAAGACCAGTATATAAAATGAGAGAGAGGGAGAGAGATTAATAGAGTTGTGATATGCAACCCAGGCTAGTCTCAAATTTATAATCCTCCTGCCTCAGTCTTTCAAGTGCTAGAATTAGAGGCATAGGACACTGTGCTCACCTTCATTTTTTTCTTAAATTTAAGAGACATGAGGAAAATATAATTAGGGAAAATGGACCGACTTGGTAGCACTTTGTTCAGGTTGCTATGGTCATACATTCATAATAACTCTCTCCACCATGTACCATTCGTTAAACATCTACCTTGGCCCTGCCTAAGGGATGGCTTGGCTTTCTTCCTGTCTGTGATTGACAAGTTCTTTGAATACACATGTAAGAGACTGTGATTTCCTCAAGAGAACCCACTTATAATGGAATCCTTCTAGTGAGCTCACAGGCTGATATAGACTCCCTTTCTTGTTCAGTGGACCCTCCAGGCCCACCAACAGCTGCCCTACTCACCTGGGCCTCCAGCTCTTTCTGCTTCTCTCTGAAAGATGTTCATGCTTACCAAGTAGCTGTGGGTGTGACTATAGTCCCCATCCAGGAAACCGGGGCCTCTGACTTTCTGACCTATTGCTACCCAGACTTGGTCTCCCTGGACCAACTGCCTAACAGGCACAGGCTCTGCACCATCCCTGATAATGACCATATGGGTATGATAAAGGAAGGATGCTTCTCATCTAACACAGCTTCAGATATTCCCAGAACCCTCTAGATGCAGGAAGTTGGGTTTCAAGTAAATTGACACTTTCTCAACCCAAGCCTTGGAGCTTGGCACAGGTTATTCCTTCTTTTTAGCACATTCTCCTAGATGCCCACTTGGCCTGGATCATCATCTACTTCGTGTCTCTGTTCTCAGTTATGCTACCTATAACTTTTTAGCAAGCTTATCTCACATCCCAGCATGGTCCTCTGCTTACTTTCTTCATGGGACTTATTCCTTTCTTATATCTCATATCCCACTGATCTCATCCCTGGTTTTCACTAGAGAACTCTGGGGGGAGGGGATAGAGATAGGTTTGTCTGTGTTTCCTGAAGCCATGGGCCCTATCCCACAGTCTGCCGCATTGTGGGCACGTCACAGTATCGGTAGCATGATTGACAGATGAACGATGTAAGCCCAGGGAAAATGATGAATCTAAGTGGTGGTTTGGCATTTGCTGTGTAGAGAGAACATCTGCCTACTCCACAGGATGAGTGATGTGGTCTTCATTTCACAGATGGAAAGATAAAGACCCAGAGAGGGGAGTTAGTGTGCCCAAGGCCATTTGCGTGCTTTATTGGTTTCGCTAGCACGGCCACAACACAGTGCTGTGGGAAAGTGACTTGATGACACATTTGCTTTCTCACTAAATGGAGGCTAGAGACCCAGGATAAAGATGCTGGTGAGGTTGAGTTCTTTGAGACCTCACTCCTTGGTTTCCAGATGGCAGCATAGGCACACGGTTACCCCTCTATCTATGACTGTACCCTAATCTCTCTGTCTTGTCAGGAGTCTAGTCAACTGGCGAGGGCTCACCGATGTGACCTTATTTTAGTCTAACTTCTTTAAGTGACCTAGCTCCAAAGCCAGTCATCCTCTCTGGCACCAAGGGTAAGAACTTTAACATGTGAATTTGGTGGGCATGATTCAGCCCATGCCAGGCAGCAAGAAGACAGTGGAGCTGAGGTTTGAACATGAGCCTCCGGACTATGGCGCATGCATTCCTCATTCTGCCATGCTCCCCCTAGCCTGGGATAGTGCTTGGCCTTCAGGCATGACAACACCTCCCTACAGGGACAATCCACACTGCTCTGTATCCTTCCACGGCAGGGTCTCCGCTCCACTCCTCCACACGTGAGCAATTTCCCACTTCCTGGGGTGGCATGTGATCCAATTTCTCCTCCACTCATGAATCTTATTAATTTGATTCCGTCGGCACTTCAGGTTCCACTGAGAGTCGCACGGGGACCATCTTCTGCTCTGTGTCATCTGTCCCAGCATCTCTCTTCCCAACAGCTCCCCAGGCAGCAACTCAGTGCTACAGAACCTCACAGCCCAGATGATCCCCGGGGGAAGCCAAGATGTCACTCTAGAAGGGCGGGTAAGAATCGACCTAGCAGAGTGCCTGAGAAGACCAGGGCTCCACCTGCCACCATGCTATCCCAGCTCCCAATGGTTATTAGTTCCTTCTCCCAAACTTAGAATATGCAAGTTCCCTTTGCATTTTTGCTTTGTTAGCACATTTATTCAGCTATCTCCGAGTCTCCATTATATCCCAAGTCTTGCCCATCCATGAACACTATTACCCAAGATTCTGCCCAGACCTAAGCAATGTCCCATTGCTGCTTTATTCCTGCTCAGGTCCCATGATGCTATTTAAAGATCACAATTCCTAGACCACAAAGTAGTCTCTTGACATTAAGGAAATGTATTATTGAGTCTGCCTGACCAAGCTAATAATGGATCTATCTGATCAGCAGTTCCACAATTGATCTCTCAGGAAACTTTAAAGAAGGCTGGGACAGTGGGTATTAGTGACGGGTTTAGCATACAAGCATGAGGACCTGAGTTCAAGCCCTCACATAAGAATCCAGAGACAGTGGCGTATGCCTGCAATCACAGGGCTGGGGAAGTAGAGATGAACAGAACCCTGGCTTCATTAGTCAACCTTGCTGTGTCAGTGAACTCCATGTTCAATGAGAGACCTTGTCTTGAAAAATAAGGTGAAGACCAAGTGAGAAAGACATGTGGCTGACATCAACCTGACACACACACACACACACACACACACTTTAAATAAAAACATACATGACAGGCACAGTGAGGCTCTAGACCCCAGTGTCTATGTAGACAGATTATTGATGAGAACATAGACAAAAAGTGAAGAGAGCCCCATTAATTCTGCAAACATTAAGCTCCTCCCATGTCTTATGCATTGGCTGTGCTCATGAGTAGCACCAATAAACTAACCACACTCACAGACCTTGTGCCATAAAGGTGGTAGGAACGCCCTAATGGTTCAAGGTCGTGAGACACAGGAAGCAGACGTGCTGGGAGAAATGGGGAGAAGTGTAACATGAGGGCCAGCCGTGGGGATTTCCGTCCCACTCAGTACCCCACAGCCAGCAAGCTCCAAAGAAAAATCACACAGAGGTCTCCATAAGATTATAAACTGATTGGCCCATT
>LOJH01009688.1:14019-26996 GCA_001685095.1 Ellobius talpinus
TGGCAATTATCCAATAATAATTTTCCATCTTGCACAGCATTCCTTCTGGGGAGACAGGATCTTTGGAAAGAGTCTCAAAGAGTATCTGGGACTAAAGACAAGATCATATGGGTGGAATAGAGATAATTTTCAATTACTCTAGTAGGCACAGATCTAGAATTTAGAGTTTGGGCCAACAGTGTTATCAAGAAATGTCAACAGAACCATAGTTGTTGCACTCAGGAGACCATGCTAGCTAGGATCAAGACAGAAAGTTTTTGACTCAAAATTTAAGCATCATTTAGAATTAAGCAACGACTTTGTGATTGGAATTAAGATATTCCACAAGGTGAAACACATACCATGGACCATTACTGGGGCAGGAATCTATGGCTAAACAGGCCAGAGGGCCTAGGGGAGAACCCAGTACTATTAATCTACTAAATGGAGGTAGCATGACACTGACTCCTAAAGATTTATCACTGTACCCATAGATCAATGCATTTCTTAGTCTTACTCATAGAAATTTCTGTTTGCCACTGATAGTGATTAACACAGATACCTACAACTGGCCAAGATGCAGAGAATAAGAAACTGCAGAATGTCCTACCCTAAATAGAACACATGTCCTATACACACTCCTCCATAGACTCGGGGGCCATGGCAGAAGAGAAAGGAAAAAGAGTCTAAGAGTTAGAGGCAGTGGACATCTACAAGGACACAATGTCTTTCGGACAGACAAGACAGCTGCACACAGGAAAGCACAGCACGCACAAAACTTGTGCAACACACCAGAATAAATCCCACATGGAGATGGGATCTGAGTACACAGTTTCACTCCTAGCCATGGAATTGTTAGCAGCTGTTACCTGCTGGGGGCCAGAGGGTTTTCTCTAAGAGTGTAGCTCCGGATAAATTAACCAAGCCTCAGTGGGAAAGCACACAGCCCAGAATATTGAGCAGTACAAATTAGTCTTGATTGGTTATAAAACCAAAAGGAAAAAGGACACAAAGTGGAGTGGGAGGAAAAGTGGAGTGGATCTGGGAGGAGCTGGGTGCTGAAGGAAGACATGATGAAAAACACTTTGCATGAAATTTTCAAAAAGAAAACTAACAAAAATCTTTAGATAAGAATATTTTAAAGAAAGAAAGAAAGAAAGAAAGAAAGAAAGAAAGAAAGAAAGAAAGAAAACAAAATTTATAAAGTCAAACTCGGGCTAGGGGTATATCTCAGTACTAGAGCATTTGCCAAGTACATACACGTCATCAGTGTGATCAGTAGTATAACAAGCAAACCAAAGATCAAAATCTTGCCCATGCCTCTGTTCTCCCCAGGATGGCTACAGCCTTCTTCTGACTTCTCACCCCAGTGCCCTTCCTGCTGATCTCAGTAGGATTCTTTACCTCCACCCTTCCAGTCTGATCTCTTAGTTCTGACTGCAACAAACCTTACCTTGGACTCAGGTGAGGATGTCATTGCCATGTGTGAGCCAGAACCATGGGCTTTCTTGACATTGCCCCTAACATCCCTGTAGGTGCCTTATTATCTGATAAAGCACAGAATGCAGGGGATCCCTTTTTTAGAAGTCAGTATAGTATAATGGAAACAATATTTTCTTCTTCATTAAACAGCCAAATGCAATTAATTTTTTCTTTTTCTTTCTCTTCAGAACAATCAAAAAAAAGATCATTTGAAAACTTGACATCACAGCCAGGTCAGCAGGACAGAAACAGAAGTGACCTCATCTCCAGCATCATTCAGCTTTTGTCTACCTCATGACCTCCCTGGCCATTTTGATTTTATGGCAGTGAGGTGACAACCTAAAAACCCTGCCTTCTTGTGACTTCTTGTGTTTTGTGTTCATGGTAGCCTTTGATCAATTTCCTTCATTTTAGAGACACTTCAGAATCCTGATATTGAAAAGGTATCTTTAGAGTTGACAATATGAATGAGTTTTCATATTTCTTGGCAATGAAAAGAAAACAATTTCTTTCACTTTAAAACAGAATGTTGGCATGTGACACAGCGATTATGCATGCTGCTGAAATTCTGACATCATGATGTCTCTCTTAGCAACAGCTGATGACTAGCAGAATTCATGTCACTAAAACACTATTCTAGTAACTAGGCTAGTACTGTTTAACAGAAAACTTCACAATGATATGAATACTAACAAGCAAATAACCAAACATGATCTTAGCATTCTTCAGATATCTTGCATATCCTCACTGACTCTCGGTAGGACACCACATGCCCTTGGGTCAAGAAATACCCAGCAGTTCATTTTCTTAAAGCAAAGGAACCCAAACCCTTGTAGTCAAACCACAAATTTCTGTGCTCTGAGTTATGAGAATAGGAGGGGTTAAGAAACGTATATCAAGTTATTTCCGATAACAGAAATCAGAAGTGGTCACCAAGGAGTTCTCTATCTCCACAGAGGCAACAGAACTCAAAGCAATCATTGCTTTCAGCCTCCTATCCCATAGCCTATGAATGTGGTTAATAATACACCCCACAGAAAAGCAATAGTGATCTCAATTCTGGCTTGGTGGGTGTTGTCTATAGAGACTCCCAGAGCTTTTAGTTGGTAAGACCTAAGAAGGAAATGTCATCATTGAGGTGGGGCACCTTAAAGTCAGCACATGTACCTGCACAGCTACTGTGCAGAGATGGAAGTTGCAGATTACTGCTGCCATCGCCTGCAGAAGAAAATATTCTTCAGTATTTTGGGGAGCCAGGTACTTTATTCCACTTTTCTGTGGTCATAAGCTTGTGGTAATATGTGATCTTTTTAAGAGATTGGCTTGGAACAATTTTTGAGCACAGTTTCAGAGGTTTTATTGCTAACCTTTATAACATGAGTTTTTTCTAAAAATGGTGCAAAGGGATAAATGAATACTTGTCTAACCAGGCAAGCAGGAATTGCTTTTCTTGATTTTGGTTTTTCGAGACAGGGTTTCTCTGCAGCTATGGATTCTGTCCTGGAACTAGCTCTTGTAGACCAGGCTGGTCTCATACTCACAGAGATCCACCTGCCTCTGCCTCCCAAGTGCTGGGATTAAAGGCATATGCCACCACCACCCGGCCCAGCAGAAATTGCTTTAAGGAGTAACCTGTGCCTGGTGCTGAAGAAATGCTCTTATAGGACAGACTCTGGACAAAGCCTCTGACCCATGTGTTGTGGTAATTTTCCAGCTAGGCATGAAGATAAGAATGCTATGTCATAAGTCAGTCACCAAGACAGAAAGGAACCACATGTGTTGGGGCCTGATGGATGGAAATCCAAGAGCTCTCCAATCATGTTGTCCTTCCATACTACATTAAAGAAACAGCAGCAAAGGGGGCTGGAGAGATGGCTGAGCAGTTAAAAGCACTGACTGCTCTTCCAAAGGACCCGTATGAGTGTTCACAATGTCTGTAATTCCAGTTCCAGGGGATCTGGCATCCTCACACAGACATATAGACAAAACCCCAATGTACATTTAAAAAAAGAAAAAAAGCACAAATTACCAAGCTCACTCATCTTCTCAGCAGGGAGCACACACAAAGCAAGCCTTCCATGCAAAAAGACAGAGCAGATCATGCTGACCACCCACCTGAAATACAGACCCCTTGAGACAAGAATCCTCACATCCAGTCACAGATTTTCAGAATCTCCCGTGGGAAAGATGGCACTAGTGGTGGCTGAAGTATGGGAATGAATTATGAAGAGAGCAAATTTTTCCAGTGTTACTCAGGATATCACTAAGCACCAAATAAAAGATATGGGCTACATATAACAAAGAAAATCAGTTTCTGACTTTGTGGCATGGGAATTTATACTTGATATGAACTATTCCTTGCTGTCCATGCAAACATTTGGGTTGGAGTGATTCCTAGAATAAAATCTGATGTACATTTAATAAATGTTCCTGTGTTTATGTAATGCCACTCGGTCATGCAACTATATCTTTCTAAAGAATAAAATACTACAAACAGGTTATTTAGGAGAAAGCAGGATCAAAGGGTATCCATCAAAAACACAGTAGAGTAATTGGATGAGCATAGTCTCTTGGGGTGCGGATATGATATCAGCATGAAAGAGGTGTAGGTAAACGTTTGGGTATAAAGACAAACAGATTTCTAGTAGGAAAGTGTGAATAGTCTAGGATCCAGGAAACTGGTGCAAATTTGCTTCAAAGGTAACCACTAAAAAAGGTGTAGAAACGGTCTTTCTACACAAAGAAAGAGAAATAAAATAGCATTTCAAAATATCTGCAACAAAACAGTGGTCAGCAGGAGTCCACCACATTTGAAACATGATCAATCATTTCCTTCACGTCCCATCTCGGAGAAAGAAACCCTGCTTCACACTAGTACATCCAAGAACTCAGGTTCTTTCATTCCTGACCTCTAGGACTATTTTCCAAGAGAGGCAAGATAAAGCATTTATTGCCCTACCTCCACCTGTCAATGGCAACACGTTGCTGCTAATTCAGCATAGAAATGAAAGTTTCATTCGTCCACCTGGCTCTCCTTCACACAATAGAGAGTCTTAATTAGACAAGAGATGTTGACAATAAATAGAATACCACTGTCCTTACCGCAACTCAATGTGTGGATTGAAAAATACTCTGAAAAGCAACCTGAGAAAGTCTGAACTAACATAACTCCATCTCCAATGAACACAAAATTTCTAAAGTGGGATGTCACTCCAGGAGAATCATGACATCACCCCCTTCCTCCTTTAAGAGACATAGTTTAGATAGTTTGCCCTGAAGGAAAGACAGGCCACAAAAGAGATAGCTGTTAATCTTCCCCAAAGAGCAGATTTCATTTCAGTGTATATAGAAGTTCAGAGTAGGGCGAGCTTAATAACAGTGGGAGTTATGGTGAAAGGCAAGTGGGAGATTAATAGATCCATCAGGAAAACAGCTAACTATAGGCCACATAGTTTTCCAGAGAGGACCCAAGCATGTCTTCTTGGAAAAACTAGAAAGAACCATCTACGATCAGGACCAGATGCAAAGACTTATCCCAGGAACTGGCCCACTAAAGAAGCTTCAATTTGATGGGCTTCCTCTTTAAAGTAATTTATGTCCACAGTATTGTTAAAATTATAGAGAAATTATGGGGCATTTGGTGCCTCCTAACAGCGGTGTATAAATAAAAAAATAAGCAGATAAATTTAAAGTAATTTGAGATGAATTTCCAGCAATGGCATTAAACTGTTCAAATCCTGCCTTTCAGCTCCAGAGATCTGCTCCTTCTTCTCTCCTCTGCAGGTATCTGCACTCAAGTTCGAACACACTCATTCACATATTAAAAAAATTAAAGTTAAAATCTTTTTAGAAGATGATATATAAATGCCAATGTGTATGTAAAATTTCTTAGGAACATCAAGCATGAGAAAAAGCCGTTCAGATCAGATGCCACTACACTTCCACCAGGACAGGTAAAATTTTAAATAATCAGAACATAGCAAGTCACAATGAGGACAGAGAGAGAAGTCAAAACCTACAGTAGTAACTGGAATTCAAAATGATGCAGCCCAAATCGAGAACATTTTGGCTTCATGAATCCACAGATAGCCACGAAATCTCTTCTAGATACAAATTAAACACAACGAAAACCCTCCCCCACAAAAACTCACAAAAGAATGCTTATAGGAAAATTACTCCTAAGAGTCAGATGCCAGTGAATGTGTGTATTATTCAGCCATGAAATGGAGCAAATTAATCCCACTTGCTATGTCGTGGATGAACCCTAACATATGCTACATTAAAAAAAACCCTTGCATGTATCACACATATACGATTCCACATTAATACCCAGCTTTGTGAAGCCAATTCCTCATAATCAAAACCTTACTTCCTGAAGGAAGGATGAAGGTTCATAATATTTGGGAAGCCAAGGGAAGTCAGAAGAGTCACAGAGAGCTTCCCCATGGTTATACAAGCAGTCAGACTTTGTTGCATGGAAGAGATTCTCAGGCCAGATAAGCTGCTGGCAAGCCACACAGGTGACCTTTGGGACCACAGCTTCTGTGTGTTGTCACCATGCAGGGATCATCTCTTTAATAAAGCAACAGCCTTTGAGTGCTCACGTGAAACACAATTAATAAACACTCAGAGAGAGAGAGAGAAATTGGGGTTCAACCTGAAAATCAGAAAAGCAAAACAGCCAGCTACAGGCTCTTACTTCTACCTCAGTCCAAAATGACGATCCTGCCTCCAAGAATCTCAGAATGAGACTGAGACAGAGCTGTTTCCTCCCATTTTATAATCCTCTCTAGGGCTTGGATTAAAGGCGTGCACCACTGGGATTAAAGGCGTGCACCACCCGGTTTCTATGGCAATTAGTGTGGTTACTAGGATTAAAGGTGTGTGTAATTCTCCGAACCTCCTACCTTTACTGCATACTTTTGCTGCTGGGTATCCACATCTCATCTAGGCAAATTAGAGAGTTTGGAGACTCGTACTGCCACAACACAGTCCTGAGGCACCATCCCCAATATAGTTTAATAGGTGAGAGGTCTTACAAATTCCTCCCTCTGGTGCCTACTGCCCCACTTACTCCACAGGCATACATCAGAGATCTTGGGGTCCCCTGCCTCTGCTATGCTCCACCACCTCCCTACATCCAACCTGTCCTGATAGGTTAGAGGTCTTAGGACCTCCCACTTGTTCCATGTTTTCATATCAATTGGACACATTCAGGGATTTGAAGAACTGAAAACCCCACAAGCATCCTTGTGTCCCCAGTCCCAAACTGTCCAGACAGTATTCAGATTATATTGTGGAAGAAATGAATCTAAGTTTAATAAAAGAGAAGAAAAGAAAAGTATTTTTTATACCTCTGGTGTGGATTTATTTTCTTTCTATGCCCTTAATTTGTAAATTTTGCCTTTTATAGTGTCTCGCAGGTCTCGTGCTTCATACACACACACACACAAACACACACGCACACACACACACACAGACACACACACACAAATTCATCATTGACCTTAACTGAATGACCCATTTTCTTAGCTTAACTTCAAGTCCTGGTGTTCTATCCTCTGCGTGATTAGTTATACTGATTGAGAGGTTTTCATTTGACATACTCTATTTTTTGTTTCCATTATCATTTCAGTTTCTTTTACCTTTTATGATTCTATCTCTTTGCTGAATATGATCTGCATAACCAACATTGATTTCCTGTTTGTTTCTGTTCTCTTGGATTTCATTCAGACACTTACTCATATCATTTTCAAATTCACCCATGCCATTGTTTGTGTCCTGTCTGGATTTGATTTTAATTACTTTTGAATTATTTGTCTGGGATTTCATCGGAATCACTCTCATTGGCAGCCATGACTCTGAGAACTGATCATTCTTGGATGATGTATTTTGTCTCAGCTTTCTACTTTACTCGTAGTTAGCTGGAGATCAAGAGTCTGTTGTTGGTTGAGTACTTTTGGTGATGGTCCTGTGTCTAGTTTTAGTTTGGTTCTTGGTACTCCTTCTGTTTGGTGAGTCTTGGGTCATTGGTTATTATTTATTTAATGGCTAATATACAGATGTAACTGGACACATACCACATTTATTTTCCTGGTCTGGGCTACCTCACGAAGGATGATATTTTTTCTAGTTCGATTTGTCTCCAACTTTCATGATGTCATTTTTTTAACACAAAGTAATACTCCTTGTGTAAATGTACCACATTTTCTTTATCTGAGGGTCATATAGGTTGTTTTCCAATTATGAATAGAGCAACAATGAACATGGCTAAGCAAGTGTTCCAGGTCAGAATTACTCATAGATTGGTTTCTTATTCAGGTATCATCAAAGAGGATTCCTCCTGCAGCAGATGGGATCAGATACAACGACACACAACTTGATATTAAGCAGAGAGATAGATAGATATAGATAGACCCTGGAACATCAAATCCCTCTCCTCAAAGCTCAGGGAATCCATGCAAGAGGAGGTAGAAGGAGTCTAGGGGACAGAAGGCACTTGGGACACCAGGAGAATAAGACCTTCCAAAACAAATGATCAAAGCAGAGACTGAGGCAGCATTCATAGGATCTACATGGGTCTGCATATGTCATCTGCATATGTATTACAGCCTTGAGTTTAGTGCTTTTATGGAACTCCTAAATGTGTGAATGAGTGGCAGCAATGGTTACCTGTACCTGTATAGGATTGGGTCCTCCAACAGCATTACATCATGGATATGGGAGGCATTATGAGGATCCCCCCAGTTTGAACATGAGTATCCCCCCACCCCGCTTGAAGAGCTCTTGACTATTATTGGTTGCTGAGGAACTGGGTGTTGTTTTCTTCAGTTGTTTAGCCTCTATGGAGGATGAGTTGGGAATAAGAAGGAATTGAGAAGTAAAGGAAAGGCGGTAACAGGGAAAGGGAGGTGAAAAAAATCAGCACATTACATATTTGTATAAAACTATCAAAAAAATTTTAAGAGACAAATTTATAGGGCTTAAAGTAAATTTGTATTGGTGTATGCCAGAAGTGAGAGCACAGAAGGGTGACATCTGAAGAAATGGGACTTCTTTCTGAAATAGTAAAATGTTTTACAATTAACACATGGAATGTGGTACACATATTTGCCAACCTATTGCAAGCTGTTCAGTTATATATTTTATATTGGTGAATTCTATGATACGGGAAATATTCTCAAGAAATCTTGAAGTTGGGGAGATGGCTCAGTGGTTAAGAAAACTGCTCCTACAGAAGACTCAACTTTAGTCTCAGTATCTTCATGAAGATTTTTAACCATTCACAATTCCAGTTCCAGAGTATCTGATGGCCTCTTCTGGACTCCTCAGTCACTGTAACACACATAATACATACATACATATATGCATGCATGTATGCATAATACAGGCAAAAACCCTTATATGTAAAATAATAATATAATAATAATAAATAAATCTCCTAAAGAAAGAAGATAGCTGCTAAGTCCCCTTCAAAAGCATTTGCTAAAAAGCTATGAAGGATAGACACAAGTTTATGAAATTGTTGGAAAATATTTGAAGAATGGTAGATTGTAAACAGAACCCTGGTTCTTTTATGTTATTTATGATCTTTGCAAGCAACTATGTGATATTCTTCCACTGTGGGAAGGATTCCATGATTGTCTAAGACCTAACCATATGACCACATTTCACCTAGTGGACAGTAACAGGTGTGGTAGGACCAGACCTCTGCCCTTCTTGTACATATTGGCTGCCCATTCTTGAGCCTCAGTTTCTTTGATTCCAGAAGGATAAGGAGAGGTGTGCTTGGGGCCGCATCCCAGCTGTACTATGCCTAGCCAGCTATGCTCAGGAAATCTACAGCATGTCTGTAACAAGGTTTAATTATCCATATTTTTATGTCTTTATTAAAATGGAACTCAAAATCAAACTTAGTGAAATGGCTTTAAATTATGAAACAAGGAAAGGTTAAGGATTCATACAGTTCCATACAAATAAATGTGGGGTGGTGGGTTGGTTGGACCCAGAGTAAGTTCTCTCTTCAATCCCAATTGGATTTACACTAAACCTGTTATACAGCCCTGACCTAAAAGAAATGCGTTTTCTGGGCTAAGCTGCATTTTCTTGTGCTTTGACTATATTTCTAGTCAGGAATCACAATCATACAGGGTAGAACTTTTTGTGTCCCCTTTGCTGTCTGCATTGTGCATTGATTCACAGCAGGCCAGAATACATCTACACTGAATCTGGTGTTCCAGCAGAGAAGGTGACAGACTATTGCCAAGTCTGTGGCAGCAATTAGGACTGAATCACACACCTGATAGTTCCTACTAATGGAGACACCAACTACAGACAGATGTGATCCTGCTTCTAAAAACTGCAAGTAAGAGTGCCTCACACACTGCTTTGGGAGAAAGCAGTCAGCATCCTGTCTAAAGATAAATGGGATCAGAGTGGAAGCATTTACTGAAGAGATTGATGATTGTTAGTTAATCCAGTGCCCACTCCACTAGACAAAGCCCATTGCTTGCAGGGCTGCCTCTGATTGATTCCTTGTTTAGCATTCAGTCATTGTGATGTGGAAAGAAATCTCATTAATCAAAAGACTACCATATGCTGGGGACCATTCATTCATTCACTCATTCATTCATGTCTTCTACAAATACTTGGAGTCTATGTGACATACCACATTCTATCCAAACATTGGAGGGAGGTAAACAAAAGCAAAAGTCTACCCCCCCCACAGTGCTGTGGACACATGCTGAAATAAACAGGTAACAAAATGAACACTATGTAATATGTAGTCTGTCTAGGTTCTTGTATGAGTGACAGATAACCTAAAATAAAAGGGATGTTTATTGGTGGAGACTTCTCATTCATGCATACACACATATAAATACATTTCACTGTGGCAAAATCACTTAAGAAAATGGAAGTGACATGGAAAGAAATTCACAATCAAGAGCCTGAGGTTTAAAATTGCTTCTTTTAATATCTACCTTGTTTTGAGCCAACTGCTTTGCTCTTTTGGCCCCATTTTTGCTATTACAATCATAATTGCCCATATCATAAGGATGGGTCAAGGCAATACACATAAAACATTTAGTAACTAACCAATAGCACTGTGGGGGTGTGGCTCTGATCTCACTTAACTGTAGAGTATGTTAACCCTGGATGAACGCTCTGATGAGGTAAGAAGAGGCACTAAGCACCCAACCTGAACTATTTTCCCTCCTGCTGTAAGAGAAAGCATCCATAAAGGAATCTCAATCCCCTTCTTCATTATGAATCATGCCAGTAACCTGCTAAAGCCTGCCAATGAGCATGTCCAGTACCCAGAACCCCCCTCTCCACAAGTTAATTTCTCTAGGGACATCAGTATCTTCCCATCTCTCAAATCCCCATGTGTCACCTTTCCTTTGTCCCCACCAGTCTGCTGTAATGTTGTCCTGTCTTCAATGCCTCTTACTCATCACCATCTAGTCCATACTTTGACAACAGCAGCGACAGTTTGTTGTATTTAGTGTCCACGTAGAGAACGGAAATAGCTGTGACAGCTATTTTCTCTTGACCAGCTCTTTTCTCACTGCCTCATTTTGTTTCCCCATTTTATCCCCAGAATTATAGCTTCCCAAGTGGAGAATTGATCTAAACACTATCCTGGAGTGAGTGTCACACTAATCCACTCCTACTCCATTTATAGTCTGGCTGCTACGAAAATGACTTCCACTGTATTTTCTTATGCCTGTCTCTGATGTAAATGTAACCTAGACACCTCCCTGCCCACAGAGTCCCTCTTACCAGCCCTTCCATCATGCAGGCTGTATGCAGTCCTCTTTCTTCACTCTTAGCCCACATGCCTAGAACTTTCTCACTTTTATTGCTCTGTCCACTCCACGTACAACAGAGCTCATGCCTCATTTGCCACTCAGTCTCCAGCAAACTTCACAAATGTGCAATGGTATTTCCTATCTTAAAGAGAGGTGCGTCTCACAGCATAATGCTTGCCAATCTCTTAGAGTCATGTCACAGGATAGTATATACTCAGTCCTCTGTCTGATGGCACACCACAGACTTGGTTTATTTTAGCAGGCATCATATTAGCATCTCTGATAAAAGAGACTAACAAGTGTCTGTTAATTCACAGGAACCACAATGAGGCTGAGTCCCCAGGCAGAATTTCCATACATCTAAGCTGTCACTGGCCTCCATGATTTCATTTCCCATCCTCGTTGTGACTGAAGCGCAGTCTGTTTACAAAAACACTGAGAAATAAAAGCAGAGTATTCCCCGCTGGTAAAGTGACAGCTCTAGGTGACATTTCTCATGATCTGAATTGCAAAGAATGGAGGTGTCCCATCAGACTACCTGACATGAGAAAGGCATGAGGATGTGAAGCTCTTCCCAGGTGATTAGGTTAGAACAACTTAATTTTGTTCATGCAACCCTGACGCTGTGAGAACAAATGAGATAAGGCCTGAGTCAGATGCTGTGAAAACACATTGCGGACATGAAGCCATGTGTCTCTTCTTCAAGAAAACTTTTCAGCTAAAGAGACTAAATTGTGGATCCGTTGTAGCAATTGAGCTAGATGATGCTTTAAACCAAAGCAAAACACTTGAGAGAGGCATTCCAGAGTGCATGAGTGCATAGCTCTGCATCACGGCACAAGCCATAGCATGTGCTCATGTAGCAACTTTTGTCCCCATCTGTGAAACTGCCATACGCATACTGATTGACCTGTCTCGCTTTTAAATGAGACAGTTTATTATTTGGTGATAGAGTCTTAATCGGAGCTTTTATGTTTATAGTAAGGTTTTATAGAAGCATTAAATCAAAGTCACCACAGTGGAGCATATGGTGTCACATAAGGTGATGTATTCATTTGCAGTTTCCCAGACAGTCAGAGCTTGTGAGCTCAAAGAGCAAAGCCATTCTTCTCAGTTTTGAAAAGAAAATCCAACAACTCCTTGCAGAAGATGATATTTCATGCTCATGCTAAAAGACTAACAAATATATGTCCAGTAGTAGCAGTTCTCCAAGCTTTATGCTTGGCATCTCATGACAATGAAAACTTTCATATTCACAAGGATTTTCTTTACATTTTTAAAACCTTTGTTATAGCTTATAACTAAACAACCTTTATTTTCTATCTACCTCAGGTCAGGAATGACTTGTCCCGGTACACTTCAGATTATAAACTCCACAGTCAGAAACATGCTGGCTTTCCATTCCTGGGGGGACTGTTTACAACAATCAGGGTTAAGTCTTCTTAAGTTGGTTCCAAGACCAGAAAGGGAAGCAGGTGTAGCCTGCAGCTGTTGCCAGTTCCCTAAAGGTGCTTTATGAGAGCATTCAATGATGGCAGCTACCAGGGCTGTTGGGACTTGTCAGGTTATAATACGAAGAAGATTCTAGAATGAATCCCTAACTGCCTGAGACAAAATATCAGTACCCAAAGAGGCTGGCATGCACATATTTGCACATACCACACACACACACACACACACACACACACACACACACACACACAC
>LOJH01009689.1:0-23396 GCA_001685095.1 Ellobius talpinus
GAAGTTAGGGGATTGAGGGATCTCTGAGCTCTGTTTCCAAGGAAATGCACTCACCCCTCTGATGGATCTTCTGGTAGAGGATCAGGGCCCCTTGTTGGCCAAGGGACCTCGCAGACAAAAGCATGTTATTGCCTTTTTAAGTACAATTGATGGCTATCTCTGAAGGTGGGAATTTACTACCAAACTTTGGCAACATTTACATAATTGGTAGGTGAAGCCAGGACATTGGTACTAGCATTATGAAGGGCAGAATATGGCACATTTCTTTCCCTTGGGTTTACCTTTCTGTATGACTCTGGGAGGCAGAGGCTTCAGTTCCTCTAGCCATGAAAACCAAAGATCACAGCTATGGAATGCCAGGTGTGGACACTAGGATTTCACAAACAGCAAACGCAGTAATTCTGCTTAAGCTAGGAGTAATTTCAGTGAGGAAGAGACGTGTTTCTCTCATTGATAAATGCGAGCAGTTTTACCTTAAGTTGACATTAATTTTGAGTTTATCTACTTGTTTGTCTATTTTGAGTCTAACTGTTCTAGGATCATTTTGTGATGTATACATGTACATGCACGTATGATGCTGCACTTATCAAACTTTATAAAGGTTTTTTCCCTGCACAATCTTCTAATGATTAAGTTGCATTGTAGCAGATGTCACTCCACTGTTTCCTAGAAGTTCTTAACTCAGGGACATCTGTGGCCAGCCTACATTTTATCTCTCTTGTTGTCTTTGAAGAAGATTTTTCATACCGACTTTTGTCAGTCTGTCATTCTTCTTCTGGTTTCTGAGCACCCACTCCAGTGGGTGATGTCATCATCCTCTTACATGGGGCTAGAAAGGTAAAAGGTGATCTCCTGCTCACTCTGAGGTCTTCAGGCTGGCTGTCCACTGGGCTTTCTCTTTTCAGCTCCACAGAGGATCCAACAGCCTGTGTGTGTGTGTGTGTGTGTGTGTGTGTGTGCAAGCACACGCACACACAAGTGTTATGGGATATTTTACACTGTGTGAAGGAAGGAGTGTTGCTGTGATTGGTGTAATAACAAGCTGAACAGCCAATAGCTAGGCAGGAGGTATAGGTGGGATTTCCAGGGAGAAAAAGGAAAAGGAGGAGGAATCTAGGTGTGAGAGAGAAACCAGAAGACACAGAGAGGAAGCAGAAGGTGCAAGATGGAAGAGAAGCAACACCATGTGATAGAATGTAGATTAATACAATGGGTTAATTTAAGTTGTAAGAGCTAGTTAGGAACAAGTCTAAGCTATAGGTGGAGTTTTCATAATTAGTATGAAGTCTCTCTGTCATTACTTGGAAGATGGCTGGCTGGATAGAAAAATACTTGTTACATAAAAGTCTGTGTGGAGATCAGAGGACAGCTTAGGTATGACCTTCTCTCCTTCCACCATGAGGGTCCACAGGCACACAGGTCATCAGGCTCCTCAAGACGATACCTTCACCTTCTGACCCATTTCACCAGCCCTGGGGATTTTGAGTTTTCTCTGTTCAGCCCACCAAATCAAAAGGATCTTCAGAGAAACAGGTTTTGCACCTGTCTGCTTTACGCCCCAACCCAGGAAAGATGTTATTATACCTCTGCTTATAATCCAGTGCCAGGAACTGCCCATGCACTTACACCGTAGTAGGAATGGACAGGTGACACCTAGGATCAGTATATCTATGTTTTTCTACCTACACTGAGGATCCTTTTAAAGCATGCTGGTCCTAGATTCATTCTGAGGTACAAATTAGTGTATTTATCATCACATTTCTTAGAATAGATAGCTCGTGGTGCTCAGAACACAACACCTTAACTCATGGCATAAACCATGGTAAGTTCTTTGATCTAAAGGAGACTAAATAGTCTCCAAAGCAGATTTCCTCTTTCTGCCATCTGGTGTGTATCCTCTGTTCATTTTCCTTCTCAGAGATGTTATAGAGACTGGAATCCCTGTTCCTCAAGGCGTCCCATGGAAACTAGAGCACCTCTTCCTTAAAACCATTGACCCTACAAAGGTTACTCTTTGCTTACTTGTGGACATGCCTCCCAGAGGGATCTGTGAAAATAATAATGCATTGAGAAGCCAAAAGAAATGCAAAGAGATGTGTCTTACTGTTTTCCTTCCTCAGTTTATCAGCATTTGACTATATTGCACTTCAATCAAATATCTCCATTCTTCATTGAACCCAGGCATAAAATAATTTTCCTCGGGCCTGTAGTTCCTCATGTCTGAAGCTGCCACGTAAACTCTAACGAAATCCTTGTGCTGCGTTTCTTCCTTGCTAGCCTCTCTCATCATAAGATTATCAGCCGTGGCTCTTTGTGATGGCCAAGAACAGATATTCCATGCTCCACTCCCATATCTTCAAAGTGCTCTTGTTTGGATCTGGGGCATCATTTCCTGGCCTAGGACCTCTGAGGTAGTCTTGCTTGGGAAGGTCTCTAGCCTTTGAAGGGTGTCTTGCTGCAGAGACAAGCTTCTTCCTAAGGGGCTTTCCCAGCACATGGAGAAAACGTAACAGCAGAACTAGCATTTGGATGGTTGAGGTTTCTTATCCCAAGGACTCTATCCCTCCAAATTAGTCACTCTTACCATAACTGTTGAGCTTTTCCACTTCCTATTGACTTTTTCTCTGTAATGAGGACAGTTGTGAACAGTCTAAATGGTACCTTCTGTTCATTGCCTCCAGTGTATATGAAGTATATACTCCCTTACGTACTGGCATATGTGTGGCACCCTTCCTATTTTCCAGAGCTGATGCTGGTTTTTCCTTAACTTTATATCCACTCATCATCCATTTGACTGGGAGCGGGGGCTGAGTGTTCAATGCCTGCACTTACCTCACCATCAGATGCAGGGGAGTGACAGTCTTAAATTTAAACGTTTGTGGGAATTATATAGCCTGTGATATCAGTTTCTTTAAAACACCTTGTAAACTTCCACTTCTGCAGAACTGACATAAATCTGCCTGATTCAAAAGTTTATGCGAAGCACCCCGCCATTCCAGTTGGAAGTAGAATGCTTTTCTTCCCCCTCTTTTTGCTCCACTGAAGGCCTGCACTGTTGGAAGTTATTAAGAATGCTGTGGATTCCAGCCAAATTTGCATCCTATATGATAGGCTAGACCCAGTCAGAGTTCACATGTGTGTCCGTTTATGGAGAAATCCCCAGGGCTGTGCTCTCCAGAGTACGTTGAGTGCTCAGGAATACTGGGGTACAGACATGAGGAGTGGAGCATCTACCCTCAAAAGTCGCTCAAAGTCATTGGGGAGCTGACAGTCACTGAGGGAGGCGAAGAAGCTTTGGGAGATTAACCCTAAACTTTCTTCTTTGTCTTCATGTAAGGGCCTTTCCCCTGGGGCTCATCCTCTGGGATTCACACTGTTGGGGGGGCAGGTAGAACAATAATAAAATGTCATGTATGAGTTTTCCTTTTCAACATTCAAAACTGGTCCACAGAGAGAAGGCTTGAGAGAAACATGGTGCAATCTGTATTTCAACCCAGTAAATTCCCTAACTTCTCTGTTTTCTGGAGAAGAATTCCTGAGGTGCTTACACAATTAGGGAAGGATGACCTGTGGGACTTGGTGAAGACATGATTGGGTCAGATTTGGGCATTTGCCTGAAGGGGAATGTTGCAATATGGAAGTTTCCTCCAAGTTCATCCAATACTTTGCTGAGATCTGAGAAGAGTACCCTATAGACAGTGGTTCTCAACATGTGTGACTCCCTTTTGCCAGAAGACGAAAGGCATGGCATCCCAAGATGTACTAGAAAGATCTAAAGCTGCAAAGTCAAATTGAGAACTGGAAAAGGGTGGAACCTACTCACACTTTCCAACGAGTTACAAGAGAGGGTGGGAAAGAGATTTTTATGTGGGTGGCTGTTAAGAAATGAGAAACGCAGACTTGGGGATTTAGCTCAGTGGAAGAGTGCTTGCCTAGGAAGTGTAAGGCCCTGGGTTCTGTCCTCATCTCCAGAAAAGAATAAGAAAATAAACGAGAAGTGGAATTAGCAAAAGAGGTACCAGACTGGGCTTCAGTTAAATAGCTTTCTAGTCCCTGAGCCCATGTCCTACTGGGTAAGTCAGTAGGAAGAATGGCTGAAACAGAAGTGGAATAAAGCTAGTTGGGAGATTTTCATGACTGTCTTTGAACACACTGTAAAAAATATCATCTACCAATTGACCCCAACACTAAAAGCTCTACAAAGGCCCAGTAATTAATTCACATCTAACTGTTTAGATAAAACCACTGCAATAAAAAAATGATGTGTTATAAAGTCAGTATTGTTCTGATAATCCTATTCATACCCATAACAAAAGATAGAGATGATAAGAATTCTAAACTTGGGCATTAAGTATATGTAAAGGGGATGAAGCGAGGGCTCAGTAAGTAAAAGAGCCTGCCATGCACACATGAAGACCCAGGCTGTAGCCCCCAAACCCATGGGAAAGCAGCTGCATTGGGTAGCAAGCCCCTTGAATCTCTTTGTAGTGGCACAGACAGATGGATCTCTCGGGCTCACCAGTAAGTTCTAGATTAGTCAGAGACCCTGTCTAAAACAACAGCAGCAAAAAGATGGATGGTGACCTGGGGAATACCTCCAGAGGTTGACCTCTGACCTGTACATGCAAGCTTTCACATGATGCATACACGTAGGCATACATACATAGTTATACACACTCAAACACACACACACAAACACACACACACACACTTTGACCACTTGGACATTTTGATCATGTCGAATAACATAAACAATACTGCCTTGATCAAAAAAAAGTGATTCTTTGTTGTAGAAACAGTAAACAAGGGTCATATGACTCTCTTACCCTAAACTGGTTTAAAAAAAATCATTTGGTTTGATTAGTCTAACATCTCTTCTGTGTCCTGTTTTCAATACTCCATCTGACATTAATCTTAACATTTCATGAGGATTTCACTGGAGAGAGAAGTTTCTAGACGCACTTGTCACTTTTGCTGACAGTGACTGAAGTGCCCACACGTGTTTCCCCACTAAGCTGCCAGTCCTCGCGGCTGCAGTAGTTTTCCGTCATCACCTCAGAGGCCTTCATTGTCATTTCCCCTCTCAGTGACCCCAGTGACTGAATGCAACTCTCAGAGTTATATAAAATTTCTCGAGTGCTCCACAGACACAAATATTTCTTTAACCTTCTCCACAACACACCAGAGAAAGAACTGGCTTCCAACCACAATCCTGCCCTCCATTTAATGAAAGCGCTGGAGTGGCGTCAGAGCACAGCTTTTGGCTGTTGTGCCTGTGCCTCTGTACCCTGGAAATGACACCGTGTATGAAAAGGGGCTGCTGTATTAGATCTGAGTTCACATCTTCAGGGCTCAGATAATGAGCTGGCTGTGTATTTTTAGATAGAATACATCACTTCTCTGGCTTTAAAAATTTTGTTTATTTTGTCTTTAAGGGAGAATCAAAAGGTATGAAGTAGTGAGTAAGATACCTTGTATATAGTAAATAGCAATAACTGTTGTTCACATTATTATTTTATGCTCTCTTTTTATACAAAGACATTTTACATTTATTTATTATTTGTGTATGGGTCCACACCTACCTTGGTGTCGTGTGTGTGTGTGTGTGTGTGTGTGTGTTAGAGAGAGAAAGAATATCTTGAAGGAATTGGATCTCTCTATCCACCCTCTGGAGTCCTAGGGATAAAAATCAAGTCATCAGGCTTAGCCGCATGCACCTTGACCCACCGACCTGTCTCACCAGCCCCCTTCTCCTGTTTGGCCGAATGACTAGCACTTGTAGCTTGAGTTGCTCCTCATGACAGAGTTGTGGGATTTAGGAAGGTGAGCTTCAGGACAAGAAACTCTTATCTGCATAGCTACCTCAATGTTTTCAGGGTCCCCAGTCACACATTTGTTGGGAGGAAGTTAGACAACGATGATTGTTGACATTTCAAATACTTTGAAATGTAATTTAAAAACCTGAAGGTAACCTCGTTTTTTTTTGTACAGTGAAATTTGTTTGGAAGATCAATCCATTCTTTTGGAACACGTGCCACATCCCTGGATACAGAGTGAAAAATACAGGCCAGTCCTCTGTTTAACAACACATAAGATACTTATGAGATAGCATAAATATTCTCATATTATTTTCCACACTACCCTTTAAAAATATGAGACATTGTTAAATGGGGTAAAAAATGTAAAACATTTTTATATTAAGCTATTATGCTAAGAACTTGCAAACATCAGTGTTGATTGCTGAAATATTATCTTCGTTGGTCTTGAATGGTTCATTTTATTAACATTCATATTATTCTAAAATCTTGAATCCCTTAGCATTTTGAGACGATGAAAAGCTGTAGTATATATAACATCAATAGTAAATGATTGGTTTAATGTCAATTTTTAGCGTATGATCTAAGGGTAATCTTCTTAGATTTTGAGCCTTTTTAAAATAGCAATAACAGTAAAATAATTGTAAGATAATGATTTCTTTAGAATTTGTGAATTTGGGATAGCTGTTAAATATTGTGATTTTAGTCCAAAAAATGATAACATGTGCTCTCTGGAGCAGACACACTTCCAAGCAGGAATATTTTGTGAGGGAAAATGAGTGCAAATGGAATTTCTTTTGTGAAGACAATGTATGATATTAATTTCATTTCACCCTTGCTGTGGTCGTGGATCTGGAGAGTGAGCTGAAGTGTTCTCCTGAGAGCAGCCACTTTTCCTTGCTTGTTTTACATTTAAACAATAATAGCTAAAACACAGACCAAAATATGTCACTGCTTAATAAGGATTCTTTCTTAAAAATAAGCTGGAGATGGACAGATGGCTTATGGAGGCAGGCGGACCTGCTCTCTGGCCCCAGAAGACCTACGGGGTGGCAGGACAGCTGCCGTGAGAAGCAGCAGATCTCACTGGTCTTTGGGCTGGTGCCAGCATCCAGGAGAGCACAGAATGCCAGGTCTTTAGCTGCAGGGCAGAGGATGACTTCACTGGCTGCTCAGGGGACAGAAGATGAGCAGACAGGCTGTTCTCACGACGGTGGTGAGCTTTGTTTTCACTCTTCACCCGTTGAATACGAATCCATGAGACTGGATTTCTGGCAGTATGATGATCTTGTTAGTCGGGTATAAAAATATATGGGCATGATATAATCTTGAAGATCATATGTAGGAGACATTCCTTCACCTAAAATAGGTTTATGGGTCACTAGAGACTGTGATTTCCTATTTTATAGTATAAGCCATACTAACAGCTCCACTATTTTCTAGATGGGGAACTTATTAATCACAGGAAATAGAACATCTCGGGGGGAACTGTAGGCGTGGGTCGGTGTCCAAGTCGTCAGGCCTCCCGAGGTTCTGTTGCTGTTCTTGTCAGGAGAGCTTATGCTGTTTCTGTGCTTCTCCTCTCCCTCCTCCCACACATCCATGAAGCCCCGTCAGGCGGCTCTGGACCCAAGCATCTGCTGCTGCAAGACAACTCTCCTTCCAGAGTATTTTATCGACCTGTGAATTCACCTTCTCAGGGCTCAGAAGATGGCTCAGGAGTAAAGGGCACCTCCAGAGGACCCAGGAGCAGTTCCTGGCACTGGCATCTGGTACCTCACAAACATCTGGTTCCAGTAATTCTGAAGCCCTCTTTGGGCCTCTGTAGGTACCGGTACGTACAGTACACAAGCAGACCAGACATGTAGATACACACTCATTCACAAAAAATAAATGCCACCCCTAGTCAAGAAGCTATTTGCAATCAATGCCTTTTGGGAAGGAAAAGATTTGTTTTCTCCTGTGGAGTGTCACTGAGTATGTCAGCCACACTCCAGGGCAGGCCGAGGGCCCAGGAGTAGCTGTCAACACAAAACAGGCTTTGTATTTCTTTGTGCACTCTTTCTTTAGCTTTAGTATTTGTTTTTAACTCTTACTGATTGCCTTCCTTTCTTCTTTCTTGCATGACAGTTTTCTCGCTAGCATTAGCAGCTAGACAAGGCTTCTGTAGCTTGTTTTGAAATATTCCTTCCCTATCCTCCTGAAGAAACTCCTGAAAATTCTTGTCCCTATTGTTTTTATTGTGGTAGGAGTACTTGTTCTGGACTCTACCTGGCTGACCAAATTTTAAGTGTATAGTATAATCATAAATATATGCAATATTGCCCAGAAACTCTCTAAAATGTTTGTTTTGTATAATGGAAATTTTATAGCTAGTGAAGGGCAATTTTCTCTTTCCCCTCAGCTCTTGCTAACCACCATTCTAATCCCTGCTTCTGGGACTTTGACGGTTTTCGATACCTCATATAAATGGGATCGTGCAACATTTGCCTGTCTGTGTGAGGTGCTTGTATTGGTTACTTTTCTATTGCTGTGACAAAACACCATGACCAAAGCAACTTCTAGTAGGAAGTGTTTATTTAGTTTACAATTCCAGAGGGGTAGGTGTCCATCATGGTAGAGAAACTTGGCAGCAAGCAGCAGACATAGTGGTTGGAGAAGAAACCGCGGACTCACAGCTTGAGCTGCAAGGAAGAAACAGAGAAAGCAAACTCAAAATGGCACATTTGAAACTCTCAAAGATCCTCCTCCAGTGACATATGTCTCCATCAAGTCCAGCCTTCCTTAACGGCCCTGACAGCATCAAATGCCTGAAACTATGGAAGCTGTTCAAATAACCACAGTGTAGGGTGTTGGCTGTAACACTTGCTGGATAATGTCTTCTCTTTGGCTCACTTTTTTTTTTGCTTTCTGGTGTGCATCTTCAGTAGTTTTCCTAAGAAATGTATATTGGATTGTGACTATCAGGATTCTGTGTCCATAACAGGCTCTATATTCTATAACATTTGATCACTAGCTGAGCTGTTAGAGTTTCAGGGAAAATACCATTACTTTTTTTTCCTCAGAATTTTAAAGGCATTGCTCAATTTTCTTTTGGTTCCAAAATATCTGTTTATGACTTTGAAGCAAAGTCAATTCTTGAACTTTCTTATGAACATGGCAAGCTTTTTCTTCGCAAGCCCGTTTGACCCTGCCTTTGTTTCTGCTCTTCGGAAGTTGCATTCTCCTGTTTAGGGTTCTGCTGGTCTGGGACAACATATCCAGACACTTTACACCATCCCCAACTCCGCTTCTTTTCTTTGTTATCCTTTTTCTTTTCTCTTTTGCCATTATTAATGACTTAAAGGAACAAAAAGGAAGATAGACCAAAAAAATAAAAGTTTTGTGGTGAGTAATGGTATTTTATCAGAGCTTTGGGAAGAAGGGATCAGCAGTTTAAAAGCCTACTTAGCCTGACATCTCAAGGAAAGGGGAGTTAGAGGTTTTTTTTTAAACAAACAAACAAGCAAACAAACAAAAGATGAGCTGCTGAAGCTGTGCTGTCTTTCCTTTCCTCCTTCCTCTCCTCACTTTGCCTCCCCCATGCACTAACCTGTGGGTTTAAGATGCACATCCAAGACGCCCATCTTCGGTAGTGTGGAGAGCTGAAGGTCTCTCGGGGAAACAGAATCAGGGGAATACGTTAAAGCATGCTCTTGATAATTCTTGCCCACCATCACTTTTTCTTACGGGAATGAAGACATGGTGAAACAGAGCCTTGGGGTTGAAACAATGAACAATGAATGAGGGTTCCTGAGGTAAGGGGCAGAGACGGATCCTTGTGAATCAGCTCTCTGCTTCTCTCTATCTTTCAGAGTTAGACAGGGTTTGTATATGAATCCTGCCAGGATTATGTGCTCAACTCCATGATCTATGAGGAGTACAACTCAAATCTAATTTCTTATTCTATGTGTTATAGTGACAAGAAGATTTACTGGGCAAAAATGTGAATCTTTGCCTGCCCATTGGTTGGCTCATTTCGCTGTTGTGGCAGTGGTGGTGGGCTGCTATGCCTTAAAAGCCTTGTCACTTAAGGTAGGTGACTTAAGATGTATGGTTGTTATTTGTGGTGTGGAAATGGTGTGCATTCCTTCAGTGTTGCTATAAATGAATTCATGTGTACATAATCAAGAATACCCCAGTTCCTATGTATGGGAAAATTCTAGGGCTATATTTCCTTTAAAATATCTATCAGGCAAACAGGCTTTTATTAAATTGTGTGTTCAGATGGATTTGAGTTGTTGCCTTTGCTCTCTGAGTTCTCGAATTAAGGGTAGTCCAAGTCCATGCAAGGTGGTGTGAGGGCCACAGAAGAAGGGAGGATTTCATAGCTGGTGTGAACTGCAGTAAAGAAGAGAGAAGCTGAGTCTGTTGGTGAATTAGGTCGGTATGATAAATAACCAGACCGGCTCAAGAATAAGTTATATTTTAATAGTTGAAAAGGGGAAACTCATGCTACAAGAGTGGGAGGTCCGACATTCTATATGTCCGTGGGCACCGTGCAGAGAGAGACAGGGGTGCACCTGGTTCTCCCAGTATTTCTACTTGGGCCCCAGGTAGCCACACCCTAATTAAATGTGATTGGTTGATAGTTTCCCCATCATGAGTCTATAAATAAGAACCGACAGATGAAGCAAACATTGATCTTAGTGGCATCAACAATGTGTGACTTGAGATTGGCAGTGAAGGACTGTCCCCAAGAACAGGCAGTATGGATCCAGACATGAGAATCCACATGGGTGAGTTCACTCATCCAAATACACCTTCTGGATCCCAAAGATGCTAGAATGTTCAGAGACAGACCACATTGGGAAAAGTGGTCTTTTCGTTTGTTCCGGAGGCATCATCGTGTGTACAGATGCTTCCATTTAATGGAATAGCCGCTTGACAGTAAAGACTCATTTGGTATAACTTAACAAGTGATGAAAAATTGGGCAGAGCTTCAGATGACTGATTCCAGAGAAACAAGCGAAGCAGCGACTAGCAGTGTTCCTGTTAAGCTCTGATGTCTAAAATAGCTGGGAAGGCGTGCGTTCATTTACAGAGTGGAGGCCCCATGGAATTCAGTTGGGCTACTGGGGATTTTCTGGAGATCTCTAGCACAGGATGCCTGTTCTCGGTCAGATACCAAACTGAAGGATGGTGGCTCTGACTGTCACCTCTTCCTCATGTGACAAATGACAAAGGGCTGATGAGCAGAGGACCTGCAAGTTGCCCATATGCTTCAGATTCACTCACACTAGTGTTGGCTTTCTGCACCAGTTAAGCAAAATGTGTCTATCTTGTGGCTCATTTGAATAGATCCCACTATGATTGTATCTGTCTGAATGTTGCAAATATTAATGGATGTTTTCAGAATGCCCCAGTAAAGGGATATACAAAACATTATAAATTTGGCTTTGAGGAACATAATTGAATTATAATCAATTGAATTTTTTTAGTTGTACTATATTTTATTCTGTTTAAGACTAGATCTTGCCTATGTAACTCAGTCTGGCATGGAAATTATGATCCCCCTGCTTCAGCTTCCCTAGCTGAACAGAAACACGCACAAGTTAAAAGTGATTTATCAACAGCGGAAAGATAAAACACCTTTTCTAAGTTTGTATTCTTTAAGATTAATGTAATGCATTTTCCATTTGTTCAAAGTATTCTTTAAAAAATAAATTACACTAATTAATTTAATTTTGGGGTGCATGTTTGTGTCTGGACACCCAAAACTCGTGAGCATTGATTCTTTCTACCAGGTTAGTCTCTGAGATGAACTCAGGTTGTCAGGCTAGGCAGCCAGTTCTTTCAACTACTGAGCCTTCTCACCAAGCCCAAATTATTCTTCTGTTTTTCTATTAAACACTACACAAGACTCGATGTTTTTATTTTAGAGGAGATGATATTTCCACTTACAGAATATCCCAATTATGTAATGAGTAATGATTCACCAGAGAAGCACACTGACGAGAATGAGGGTGAGGTGGGATTGTTGCTGATGAAGGAGCCGTCCAGAAGGAAAACTGCCTGGAGAATTACAACAGAACCTGTGAAACCTATACACGTCCCCATAACTAGCTAGAGAATGAACCAGCAGTGAGCACAGTTTACATACAGTTGGTACTGGAACTAACACGTGAAAATTCCTTTCAATTCAAAAACCTTCCCTTCCATTTGAGAAATTTAGTGGCCTCTTTTCCTAAGTTTTCATATTGTGCCTATTACATCACTGGGTGTAGACGGCTGTGGATTGAACAGTGATGCTGGGCTTACTTGTGCTGCATCTCCACAGGCTGGGTACCAACTTCAGTTGAGTGAACATGCCTTATAATGAAGTTAAGACCAAGCAGTTGGATAGATAAAACCAAATTTTAAAATGATTTTAAAAGCCAAGCTCTTTTTGTCGTTCCTTTCAGCTGAACAGCTTCGCTTTGCTGTGGCGTCCTTTCAAAGAGTCTCTTCTCCCGAGGAAGCAGTAAGACTACACATTCCTGAGATGTAAAACCACATAGATGTGCGTTGCTTTGAGCTTCCGGAATTATTCTTCTATTATCCTGAGAGAGGACTAAACAGTCCCTCCCATGAAGGAGGAAAAGGAAATGAATGGTCCCACATCCTTCCAGGAAGAAAAAAAAACAGAATCTCTAAGGAGTCCATGCTTCTCATTGCAACTTAGTGGCTGACCTTCCCAGTGACCTTAGAGAAGTTCCTATTCTATTCTGACCTCCTTTATTCTGTTTGTAAAATGAAAACTGAGACCATGCTCCAAAAACAAATGGCTTCCTAATCCAGTCCTGCAAAGCAGCCACACTCTGGAACAAAACTAGACTTCACTCAAGTTTTCATTGTTGTTAACCAGTTGTATTTCTGGAGCAAGCAATTTAAATCCATCTATTTTTAAAATGATCCGCTCTCCCCCAGAAATCATGCTGCTGAAGGTCATAAATCTCACTCACTCACTTCCTTGGCCAAGAGGCATGCAGTGCCATGAAGCCTGCTTGGGAGTCTTAAAGCCTGCTGACTCCGCAGTCGGAAAGGAATGGTGGGAAATGTATATAGAAAGATGACAAGACTATCTTTACAAATGGGAAGCATTCCAATCGAGCCACAAGAAAAACAGTGCCCTGTGAATTGGTCCCAGGGACAGACTATGAGCTCGTAAGCACCATTCACCGTAGACATTGTTTTAATGAAATTTCCAACCACATCTATGTCTTAAGCGAATATTCTACATTTTTAGTTCGTTTTTAAATTAGCGTGTAGCCTGATAGGTTTCTTCTAGCATTGTCATACATGCTTTCTTCGTATTCATTCCCCTTCCCTGCACCCCTTGCCTATCTTCTTCTCCTATGTACCCCTAGGGCTTTCTGTTTTCACATCATCTGTGCACGCACTATATCTTAGAAGCAAGCCATCTGAAAGGAGCATAAACAAAGGCACACCATGATAACGTGCACGTCCCTAGAACTGGGTGTCTGAGGGTGGTGTTTGAGAGCTAACCTTAGTATCTGAGCCTCAAGGAATAAATAGAGTTTGAGGGTGCTGAAGAAAAATATATATAACATGAGTTCAATTTAACAAGGTTTATTTGAGCAAGAAGAAGGCCCTAGAACTGGGCAGCGTTCCAGACCATGCTGGTTCGGAGTTCCTCACCCCACCACATGTGCAGGCTGTATTTATAGTCGAAGAAAAAGAGGTGACATACAAAAATATTCTGATTGCCTGCAGTTGGCATATGCCTTATGGGAGCATGGTTTAGTCAATGGGCAGCCTGTGGTTGGCTGAGACTTGGTTGCTTCATAACGTGAGTGCATACACTCGTTATGCAGACCTGCCCTTAGGTCACCTTACAACTTTTTTGCACCTCAAGCTGGGGGTACAGTTCAGCATATATGAGTACCCCTGTGGGGCATATTTTATCACTCAAGTACAGAAATAAACTTAGGCCAAATCCAACACCGTTTTGAAAGGTTCTGTTTTGCTTCCAGTCTCTGATACTGGAAGGGCAGAAGAGTGTATTTGCTGCCCCGGCCCTGTGTCTTTCAGCATCAGAAGTTCCGTGAGAATTAACGCACCGAGTTTCACTTAGAGCTGTAGAGAAACAATTGCAGATTATGATTCATTTTAAACGATAGTTTTCTGGGGTAAAATGTGCCTTTAGCGTTGCAAGAGCAGCTTATAATTTTGTGCCAGAATGTGCCGATACAAGAGCGGGAAAGAAGTCTAATGTCATGACGTGAGGAGTCGCAGGTAAGAGGAAAAACGGGGAGGGTCTGTCTGGATCGCAGAGATAAGAATCGCGCAGCAGGAAGGGCGAGGGTGTTCAGAGCAGGGCCAAGACAGCGATGCACTGCCGTAACCCCTTCCCCTTCATCTGACATAGATGCATTTATTTTGAGTGTTGCATGTGTGTGGGTATATCTTGTCCCCGTTATGCTGAGGACACATAAAAAGGGGTTTTTCTTCTTAAAGATAGAATCTGAACTCCATGGCATACACCAGCATGGTGCAAACCACTTTCTTATGGTGCTTTGAAAGTATGTGTATGGGGGGCGGGGCATGATATGGCTTACAGTCACAGCGTCTAAGTAAACAGCAAGAAGAAACAAGGCCATTCTGTTCCACACAGGGGAACAAACAGTTTGCCCTTGTCCCATGGCTGTGTCCTGTTATGATAAAGGTACCCTCTTAGACCCCTCATGTATCCCATGAGAGGTCATTGGTCTTACCTTCTCCATCCATCTTAGAAGTTTGCCAGAGAGTCAAAGAAAGACTCAAGGTTCTAAGAAACCCATGAGACACCTGCTGAGTGAAGGCTCCTTCTAAGCACCGGGAGAGGGTCAGGATTGCTAAACTTGCACAATAGTATTCAAGGAAACAGAAAACAGAAGGAGTTACACCCAATCTGATACAACTGTGTGTACTTAGGGCTGGCTGTGAGGAGGAGCGAAGTTCTCTCCTGCATTCTTGCACACCTTTTCTTGAGTAAGCTTGGACTTCCTCAGAAGCCTGTACCTGCACACATATTCAACGCTTGTTGGCATAGCTGAGCTTCCACTAGTGAGCTTAGTTTCTGGAGAACTAAGGTGTTTGTTGATGTGGCTCTAATCCAATGTATTTAGTCTTCATCCACCATTTTTACCTCATGACAAACTTAGATGAACCCAAAAGCCATTGGTAAGATGACTCACTGGGTAGGGGTGCCTGCTGCCAAGCTTGATTTTCTAAATTTGGTCCTCAGGACCCAAATCATGGAAGAAGAGAACCAAGTTGTTGTTTTCTGACTTTTATATGCATGCTGTTACATGTGTGTCCCCAGATAATAAGTACACAAATAGATCATTTTTTTTTAAAAATTATGTTGCATTTTGAGAATGTGTCTTGAGACATACACCAATTTTACTGGTCAGCTTGTCCTCATTGACCTTGGATGGTCAGGGTAGGCATGAACAAGGGTGAGGAGATCTTTCTTCCAAGTGATTACTAAGGTTCTTGCCTCATATATGCCACGCACAGTGGTCCACCCCAGGGAGAAATCTCTTACAGAATTTTCCTTCCATTGGAGAATTTTGAACCCTTCACATCTCCATCTTCTCTGCCAGAGCATGCCCAGCCAGCTGGTAAGGACAATGTTAAAGATAAAGAAGATACTGGGCATTCTCTGTCTCCCTCCCATGGGTACCTCTCTGTATTCCAGTGCAAAAACCATTTGTGTCTTCTGATTAAACAGTGCTTATTCCGTTTTGATCTTCTGGGGCTTAGCACGCCTGTTGAAGGCTTAAACCATAGGAAGTAGGGACTTTCGAACTTCTGGATGACACTACGTTCTTATTGGTAACTGCAGTCAGATTGAGGGATCAATAAGCTTACAAACACTGATGGAGGACATGTTAGTGGTGAAACCAGGATATGATTGCTTTCTAGGCAGCCTGAGGAAGAGCTTTCCTGTGGGTAATGGTGTACCTAGTCCTGGACACTTGAGTACCTCCCAAACTAAAGTGATGTGTGCAAGACATCTTGATCCTAGACATATCAGTTGCAGGGTCAGCCTTTCTGAGAAACAGCGGTGCTATGCTTTTCTATTCATCTTCATAACCATAGTCATTGTCTGTGTAACATGGGTACCATAGTAGCTTTTAGTAAAGCTGGTTTTTGCTGTGGTGGTGTAAGAATTAAACAAGAATAACATGCTCAATGTCTCAGGAGACTGTAGTGAATCCCATTATTTTACTCCTTTTCTCTAGGTTCACTCTGGAGTTCATTTCTATATCCAAAACCTTTTCTCTTTTTCCTTCCCGGCACAGACAATAAAGCCCCACCACCACCTCCTGCCATATATTCTCTTATTCTTGTGTAAGTCATAGTCACCGCATGCCACATGTGTCCCTTTTCTACACAGTGAACTGCTTCACAGAAGGTGCTAAATCTTGCTGGTAATTGGTCCCTATTGCACATCAGAGAACCAAGATCCTCTTGCTTCATCAAACATGAAGCCAGGTACTAGGCTCAATGGTTTTCAACCTTCCTAATGCTGTGACACTTTAATACAGTTCCTCATGTGGTGGTGACCACCTACCATAAAATTATTTCATGGCTACTTCATAACTATAATTTTGCTACTGTTATGAACTATAATGTAGGTATCTGACATGCATGATATCTGACATGCGACACCGAAGGAGCTCAGACCCACAGGTTGAGAACCATTACACTAGGAGGCTGGAATGATGGCCTGAGTATTTTCAACCATATTTTTCATTTTTCGGAAGGAATCCAGCAAATGCAATCATGAGACTTCATTTTAGAGGGAAGGATAATTGGTTTTTCACTATGTACAATGAAGACGGTTTCCTTTTTTCTCACAGAAGTGCAAAAAAGGACAGAAATTACACAAGAAACAGGACACAGGGATACAAACCTGCTTAATTCAATAATGTATTATACTCAGCTGACATGGTCTCAGGAGAGGCGAGGGTGATGTAGGAGATGGAGCTCATGAAGAAACTTCTCTTTCCTTTTCCTTGTGGAGAGAGGGAAACGGGGGGGGGACGGAGGACTACTGGTTCCATAGCATGAAGCGCATCCTGAAGAGGATCTTCAGTCAGGGGAATGCTAAAGCAAGGACTCATAAATAATTTTCCAAAAAATAAAACCAGAGGCATGAATAAAACCAAAGCAAACAGGGTTATGAGAGGTCATGTCATAGCTTGAGGTAGACATCACATAACATACAACCCCAGAAAGGCAGAGCCGAAGGATGGTCCCTGAGGTGGGGGGATAAGGCGGTACTGGATGTTAGAGAATCCTAGCTCACAAGTCTTTGTTTCATAGGCTCCAACAGTTTTGGCCCTTAATATAACAATTCTGTGAGGTAAGCCTTTTGGTTTGCACTTTATAAGTAAAAATTCAGCATTGATATTACCTCAAGGGCAGAGATTTTGGTCAGCTGACTGATGGTGTGAGTAAGCTTTGGACAGTGCTGACTCTTATCCCACAGTTCCCTCGCTGGGTCTCCCTGTAGTAGGATACGACCCAGGAGACTCTGTTGCCTCCGTTATTTGCACTTGGCTTTGAACTCCAGGGCAGGCCCTCACAGTAGTCCCCATTGTAGCACTGAATTAAAGGTCTGTTACTCTCACTCACTCATAGTATTTGGACTTCTCTCTTTTTAGTGGTGCTGTTTCTCTTTCCCTGAGCATCTCTGGGGTTCTTACCTGTGGTCTGGGTCAAAACGGGCTGGGCATCTCCATTTGGACCGCATGTGAGCAGGAGTGCACAGGTTTCAAGTGTGTATACAGGTGTAGAGGTGTGTGTGTGGGGGGGGGTGTAGGCAGAAGTTAGTTTCTTGTGTTTCTCCTCTGGTGTCCACCACATCGGTTTTAGAGGATTTCATGGGTCTGAGACTCCCAAGTAGGACAGGCTGTCTGGCCAGGAGGCCCAGATCCCCATCTGTCTCCACCTCCCTTGCACTAGATTGCATGTTCACAAAGGAACATGAGTTTCTTTGAGGAACCCAAATCCTCATGTTTGCCAGGTGAGCGCTTCCCTTACAGAGCCATGTCCCTGTCCTGCCATGCAGAAAGTTAAACCAGTGAAGGCAAACTTCATTCTAGAAGTGGTACCATGTACCATTCCCTTCTGAAAGCTAAGACTCGGAAACATGTAAGGAACAGCACCCAGGACCACTGTGATACCCTATATGTATGCCACACTTGTCTGTCTCCCCATCAGGGTGACTGTAAGGGCACAGGGTCTCCTAAATTTCTGTCACAAATGGGTCTTTGGTGCCCAGAAAGTTCCTAGCCACAGTAGACATTTCACAAATGTTTGGATAAGGGAACAAATATGGTCACCTCTGCCCTTTTTACCCTCTGAGTCTCTCACCTTCCTCGTAGGAAATAAAGACAATGGGATGAATCATTGTGGGGATAGGGTTAGGATTAAGGAGACACACGGGTACCCCATCTACCATAGCTCTAGGATTTTCCTCAACCTCCAGTGGACAAAGTAGCCTCTTACATTAAATACAAGGCACAAGGAAATATACCTTAAGTGACATCTGTGTAGCCTGGCGACACCCCACGCCAGTGCCTTTTTCTGCCCCCAATGCAGGGAAGTATGGATGCTTCTTCCACTGTTTTTTCTTTTTTTTTCCCCAGAATCATTGGAAAATTCTGGAAGTAGGACAAGCCTTAAAATCACAGATGGAGCACAGGAAGCTGCAATACTAGCTGAGTCTTTCAAATAATGTAACAAATGGGACGTAGGCTTGGCTGGGGAAAATCCCATTTCTTGTGAGACTGGCAAAACAGTGTGTTAACCCCCAGTGCACTTGACTTGGTAACAGCATTTAGAGAGACATATCAGCTGAAAACTTTGCACCAAGAAAAAAATACAATTATTTTGGAAAAGGATATGTAATTTTTGGAAAACTAAAAATATAACTGTCACACAATCCAGCAATGCCATTTCTGTATATAAACCAAATGAATTACAACGAGTGTGGGCAAAAGACATATGTGCTCACCTGTTTATGTGACATATTCAAACAGCTTAGATGTGGCTATATCTAAGAGTCTGTTATCAGCAAATGGATAAAACATATATGATGCATACATGCACTGGAATACTACCCAGCCTTTAAAAAGGAGGAAATCCTGCTGTTTGTCACATATCAGTTGGTCTTTCTTCTGTGTGGAATCTAACAGAACTGAACTCTTGGGAAAAGAATGGGGGCAACCAAAGGTGGAAGGAGGGAAATCGACAAGGAAAGGGGAAAGGTTTCAATTAGACCCGAGAAAGAAAGGTTAGTGATCTTCTGTGCAGACTATCACAGTGACTATTCTGCATTTCAAAACTGTCTTAAAAAGCAGACAGTGAATATTTTCAGAACAAAATGACAAGGATTTGAGGTGACGGATCTCTTAAATGGCCTGAGACAGTCATACCATATTGGATACATGAAGTCAAGACATCACATTGTACACCATAAACATATTGATTAAAAATAAAATTAAATAACTTGAAAAACTCACTATTGTTTTCTTCATTTGAACACAGACAGAAAGTTTTCTTAGTAATAAAATAAAAACCAAGCAAATTGAATAGGGGATTGGCCTGTCATCCTTTGCTGCCAACAGCACAGATCCTTAGATTTCCCAGGGCCTGCTATCTTGTGGGTGCATGGCTTCAGCAGGGCTGCCAGGCTCCAGTTTCCAGAACTTGGTTTGCATGAGTAAAAGGGAACAGCACATCCTTAATTAACACCATAGCAAGGCACTTCCCTGAGTGCTCTGTGGTTCTTCCCTGAGCATTGGTATGAGATCATTTGCTTGGAAATGTATTGTTCGCAAAACTACGTGGAGTTAATTTTGACAGGGCCCAGATTGAACTGGTGGTGATGAATCATGATGCAGAACCATACATTTCCGTGAGACGGTGGACAGAGAAGCAGATTTGTACTCAAGATCAGAATCCACGCTCTCCACTCTCTGGCTGTGCAACTTTACGCAAATCATCGACTCTCGAAGTCTCTTAGGAAGCTGTGGCGAGAATGTCATGAGAAAAATTGTGAAATTGTATTTATTAGTTTTTCGAAAGTTCAGGGCCTGGAGATATGGCTCAGTGGTCAAAAGCACACACTGCCCTTGTAGGGGATCGGAGTTTGGTTCCTAGGGCCTGTATTGGGTAACTCACCTGCAAGTGCAGCCCAGAGGATCAGACATCATGCATGCAGATATTCCATCACCACATACACAGAATTAAAAATAAATATTTAAAAATACTTTTAGAGAAAGCACAAGGGTGGCGTTTATAAGGTTCTGGTTAATTATAAAGAATCTTTAACACGATCCTATTTATTAAAAAGGAGACAGTCCTCAACCTTCGTCCTTAACTGCCCAACGTTTTCCTATAGATCCAATTAACATGTGTGTGCCCAGTTACATAGTCTAGAAATACATCATATATACTACTACATTTATTAGCATATATGATAATTATCGATTATACATGCAGCCCTTCATTAGCATTCCCATTGCTCTTTATAATTCTTTCCCTAGACTGTTGCTGTTGTCTGTGGACCAGATCGGCTCTCTTTGGGCTGTTGTTTTGATCTAAAACAATCTAAAGTCAATGGATACTTGGCCATGTTATTTCATCTTAGGAGTCTCTAACTAACACAACTAACTTCCAACGTCCATAGCTCATTCAGCTCTTACAATCTCTGGAGACAGTTTCTGATGTCAGAATGGATTGTGTTGTGGAGTAGGGGGGGTCACTGCTGAAGCTAGGGCAAAACATCTTATGGCGCCTGCCCAATCTCACGTGGACATTTGTCTCCTGGGAATGTAATGGTGTTGAGATTCAGAAACCTTGCTTAGTCTATGAATTCAACTTTGTAGCTCCTACTGGCACAAAGGCCCACATCACCTTATTCTCCAGAACAGCTAGTCACTCTCCTCTCCTCTCCTCTCCTCAGGGCATTGCCACAGCTCCCTGATGGAGTGGCCGGTAAGGTCTTGGTTCTCACTGTGACTCCTGTCTTGTTCATGTTCCCCCTTCTTTTTTTCGGCTGCTCACCTCCATCTTCTTCCTCTTTATACTATCCCTTCATCGTGAGTCTCTGGAGCAATTTTCCTCCCTCCAGCCCTCTGCCCTCTGCTTCTCTCTCTCTTGACCTACTACTCACCAGTGGAACCTTGTATGATGAAGCCTTTTCCAGGCATCTGTGATTTGGGAGCAGGCCAGCCCATGCTTCCTTGCTCTTTGTAGCGTGAGAGCCTACCACCACCTAGGCATATCATCTTAGTAAGTAGTTGTTGACTGAAACAGAGGGAAATTCTGAGTCAGTGACCTCACAGTCATAGGTCTTAGGGTCACTGGATGATATAGAGAACACCCCTATCCTGCTGCTGGGATTACTCAGGACTCAAGCTGTTCATGGATTTCAGACTTGCTAACACAAGACCTTCAGTGTGGGTATCTCTTCATCATTCCTATTTTGCAGACAGGAAAACTGAGGCATGGATTCCAAGAAAACAAGCCACACAAAAGTTGTATCACCAGGATTTAACCCAGATGCTCAGACCAGAGAGGTCACCCCCCTGACCTGCTATGAGAACCACTGTCCTGATGTACGGTTCCCTAGGAAACCTAGTTTTAGTAGGTCTTCATTTTGGAGATGAAAAAACAATACCTGTGTAATACAGTCATCAATGACAAGTGCATGTAACAGCCAGGGGGAGCATTGTTCTGAAGTCTTCAGGTTCAGGCATATCAGTGATCCGCTGGTATCTATGCACTAAGCCTGCATTTCTTAATGTTGTTCGTGAGCCGGGGCCAGGACTCATGGGAGAAGAGACTATAGGAGTCTTCACACCCACAATGGAACCCACCACAAATAGCTCTCTGATAATTATTTAAGCTCCTAGAAATCTGTCGTAGATCTGGAACAGCTTTGATTCCTGTCTGGGATGAGCCTTCCGTTCTGGGAGGTCCCCGTGTGAATACCATTTGTTACATGTCTCTAAAAGCTTCCAGGCTGCTTCCCTCTTCCCAAGCTTTTTGGTTTAGAAGCGCATTCCTCATCAGCGGGTCTGGGTAGATTATTTGTGCCTGGAGAATGCTGTTCCTGTTAGCGTTAGAGTGGGCCAGCATATAGCACAGACCAAACTATTTGACACTACGTTTCCGGATTGTGTGGCCTGAGAACACAATGAGGGTGGCGGGGGAGGGGGGTTCCCATACAGTTCTGAGAAGAGGAAACTGCTTAGCAGGGTGGTCCCATAGCCCTGATTGTGGGAGTCTTCTTGTGCAGGCATCTTTTGAAAATCTCACACAAAGCTGGTTATAGGATTTCCCACTCTTGCTCTCTCTCCTCCAGCAGAGATGTCCCATCTCTTGACTTGTGACATGATGTGGTCATCCAACACATTTGTAGCTATTCTAGGATGCATGGGGTTCCACTGGGCACAGGCTATATACACCTACCAGAGGATTTCTTTTCTGGAATTTCTTCTGTAGATGCATAGCCTGTTTACATAGTGTGTAGCTGTCATTTATCAGGCATGTTTCTTGATCCTTTTAGATCCTTGTTCATTCAGGTCTTTAATCTATGAACGCTCACTCAATTCTCCTCTATTTCAGGAAGTTAGGATTAGGTATACCAGAGTCCTGAGTGTGCTCACCTTCTAGCAGAAAGGATGTGACAGTTTCAAGAAACAGTGGATTTATAATGATGCTTAGAGACTCAAGGGTGAGCTGGGCATGATGGTGTACTCCTGTAATCCCAGAGTGGAGGCAGGAGAATTGCAAATGGGATTCAGCCTAGTCTACATAGTGAGTTTCAGCCTAGCTTGGTCTACAGAGCAAGGCTCTGTTTCGGAAAACCAAACTAGACCACCACCACCAAATTAGGAGAGTACCAGAGGAACACATAAGGAAGACCCCAAAGTAATGGCCATGACTTTGCTAGTTCCAGGTAGTTGACTGATTTTCCAGTACCAGTCAGGATTTCCCTCCTGTCAATCAGCTATTAAGTACAATTAGAGAGCTGTTGGTTACGACCAAAGTACGCATGCCACTGCCACACCCTGGACATTGTAGGTCAGAGGCATCGTAGCTCGGTATGATCGTTGGTTGCTTTACTCTTTTAGAAACTTGAATGGCGACTTCTAGTACCATGAAAGCTGCATCTCAGGGAAGAGGTTTTCATTTCCACTTGGGAACTTCTGGGCCTTGTGTCCAAAGAGCATGGTGTCTTCGGCAGCAGGGACTTATCTTCCACCTCTGGGGCAACCAAAGGTAACAGCAATGACTTGTAATGTTTTGGGAGTCTCTTAGGTCAACCATGAGCAACAAACCCAAACTTATAAGGCTAAGGAATAATGAATATTTTCACCTTTTATTTAACAGAAATTTAGGCCAAATTGAAATTCTAATTAAACTTTTTAGTGAATAATAATAATAAAAAAGAACCAGACATGACCAAGTTTCCATTTTCCTAATTTTGGTGACACACAGCCACAGCAAAACTTTATGAAAAGAGTTGTC